>NMUC01000083.1:0-102827 GCA_002319055.1 Knufia petricola | reverse complement strand
GGCACAGTGGTAGTCTTCGATGATGCAGCAACTGGAGTGCTGGAGCTGGAGCTTGTCCACTCAGCCCAAGCGGAGGATGTAGCCGGAGTGGTGGTGGTGGTACACTCAGTTGTGGTCTTCGATGTTGCCGCAACTGGAGTGCTGGAGCTAGTCCACTTAGCCCAAGCAGACGAGGTTGGGACAGTGGTGGTGGTAGACTTGGATGTTGCCTTGACGGATGAGGGAGTGGTTGTGGTAGTGGATGTCCACTCAGCCCATGGTGTTTGGGTGGTGGCCTTGGTTGTAGCGGCTTCTGGTGTCTTTGAGCTAGTGGTTGAGCTTGAAGAGGTCCACTGCTGCCAAGGAGTTTGCGTGGTTGCGGCTTCAGGAGTCTGGGTGGTGGTGGTAGCAATCGTGCTTTCTACGGCGCCGGATTGCCATTGCTGCCATCCAGACCGTTGTCCCTGTCCCTGTCCGTGTCCGTGTTCCTGCCCTTGTCCCCAGTTGCCCCAACCCTGAGGAGCAGCCATTGTCAAAGGAAGGAAAGCTGCTGCAAGAACAGCTGACTTTGATGGTGAATGCATCTTGAAGAGAGTGTTTCGGTGGTGCTTTGTTGAGCTTATGTGAAGTAAGAGAATGGAGAAGTTGATTGGTTTGTTGTAAGAGAATGGAGAAGATGGTTATTCTTGTTGTATGAGATGGAGAATGAAACACTGGATTCGTTTGAAAGGAAGGACAACTATATACCTCGAGTGAGCATGATAGGATGCTGTATGAGGCAGGACAATACCGTTGTCCAACCACCCGAGGTGGCTTGCATAAAAGTCTATTCACCAGGTTGGACTGACCTCTCGGTGGCCGGAAGTCGAACTAACGAAGCGCTAGAAGGGGTGAGTGACAGGCTAGGGGGCTATCAGACGTCTAGCTTCGCATTAATATCTTTAGCGACCCGTTGATACATGGCTAGCGTTAAGCTCATTGAGTTGATCGCGTATAGCGATTGGCTGAAGCTATACCAGCCTCCGAATTTCCTTGGCGAGGCATATTCAAAGCAACCAGGATCCGCCGCTAGAACCAGGCCATCCCCGACCCCGTTGCCGAGGAACCTATCAACGGTTTGCGGGAGGCTCAAACAGCCGCGGGTCGGTTGTGTAATTGGCCATTTTGGTTGTCAATCAAAAAAAGCAATTGTTAAGCTTCGCCAGCCGCAATGAGCTCGAGGCTGACGGATTGCTGTTCTTCTACTCTGGCTATTAGGATCCATTGGGGTCGATGTGAGCGCATCTTGAGATCTTAGGCTCGTCTTCCAGTCTCTCCATTCAGCTTAGTAAACCGTCTGGACGTAAGCACGGTACTAAAGGTGTTATCAATTAGCGTCATAGTGGGACATGTATCGATGAGTCGAATAGCTTCAGCTCGGTCGAAGCGAGGAGTACGTTGCCAGGCAAAATTTGCTCTGTGGTCTGACAGCCTCCGTACGTTGCTGGAGATTCAAGCGGAGACCACATGCAACTTCCCTGTTCTGGGTTCTGGCCTTGATTGCTGATAAAGCCAAACAGGCGAGGCAAGTTGACGTCGCGGTGATTGACGGCGGAAAGTTTCCCCAGCAACGCAGCCCGGGGAGAAAGTGGAGCTTCCGGCCACGAGAACTTGACAGGATTGGCACTCAAGCGCGTTTCAAGCTCCGATAACGTGCTCGGAACCATAGTGATCGTGGAGCCGCTGGAGTTTAGTAGATTGATGTGATGAAGATGATAGAGAAATCCTGCTGTCTTTCAGTTGTGCTGTTCCTTGCTCGTCGCCTAGGTTGTGCATAAGCAGAAAGTCTCAAGTGTCTGCCGCCAAGCACCTCGAGTGCAATGGGAAACAGCTTAAGCATAGCTCGACGGCACATGCGCTTCAGCCGACAGAGTATCAAACTGTGGGACCGCGAGAGCGGCATCCAGCAGTCTCAGCGACGACCGCAATTCCGCAAGGGTGAACGGCGTCGAAGTATTGATGCCTTACTGCCAGACTCGCAGAAGGGCCTCCGCATTTTCGAGGCCCGAACCAAGCAAGCCAAATTGTCCGAAGCGAGCAGCTTACAGTAGCTACTCCAACCGCGGGCCGGATTGCTGCCTCGGCTGTGTCGTGTACCGCCTTGTCTACAAAAGCCATGAAGGACTGCTGACTGCGAACGTTTATACTTTTCGAGGATTTTAGTGAATAATCACATTACTGAGTCCGCAGGATAACTCCCATTTGACGTGTACTGAACTGACAGGATGTATCCCCCATCAGCGCCGGTAGAGCTGCCTAGCTCGTACGCGACACTTGATCTCCCGCACGTGAAAGTCAGTCACGTTCCAGAGTCATCGCCAGAGCCCACGCCAGTACTGCTCCTCACTCTCTACAGGCCGCAGAACAACAATGCGTTCACAAGACAGATGCAAGAGAGCATTACGACTTTCTACACACTGATCAATTCCGACCAAAGAGTGAAGGTCGTGGTCTTGACTGGCCACGGAAGGATGTTCTGCGTGGGTGCGGATCTGGATATTGGGTTCCTAGGAGGGGCAGGAAGGGCTGGTGCTAAGGCCTCTGCCAAATCGGAGAGAGACATAGATCACCGAGATGGTGGTGGACGTGCATCCCTCGCCATTCATCAATGTTCCAAGCCAACCGTTGCTGCGATGCAGGGTTCGGCTGTCGGTGTTGGTATCACAATGTGCTTGCCAGCAACAATCAGAATTGCATATGCCAAAGCAAAGATCGGGTTTGTCTTTTCGAGACGTGGTATCATCATGGAAGCCTGTTCCCACTATTTCCTTCCTAAGCTGATCGGATTGTCGCGAGCTCTCCATCTTACCACAACTGGCAGCGTCTACCCAGCAGAGCACCCTCTGATGCGGGAATTGTTCTCCGAGATCTGCCCTACTCCAGAGGCGACCGTGTCACGAGCTCTGGAGCTGGCAGATGAGATCGCGAAGAACACATCGACAGTATCCACTAAGCTCATGCGAGACATGATGTACCGTGGAGCTGGCAGCGCGGAAGAAGCGCATCTCTTAGACTCGAAGCTTATTCACGGGCTCTTCGGCGGCAAGGATAACACTGAGGGTGTTAAGAGCTTTTTCGAGAAGAGACCACCAAACTTCACAGGGACAGTCGAGGATATGCCAGAGCATTGGCCCTGGTGGCCGCAGATAGATCTGGGCGTTATGCCAAAGAGCGGCCCAAATGTCAGTAAGCTGTAGGGTGAGACGTCAATGATGATGGGTTATGCCGTGCCTGATCACTTACGCTGTTTGTGCCCCATATTTTGTGATGTTGCCCTTGATCAAAGATCCCTGTTTCATGCTTAGTCATCCTGCAGCCCGCCGAGGTCGTCTGCAGCACGATGACATTCAATCTGCTTGCTCAACTATTATTGACATGATGTTCGCAGGAAGCGGCAACGACCCAGGCTGGCGTATGCGAGCAGGATTTCTTCATCACTTTGCATGCAGTAGGTTACCTGGTGCAGCGCGGGCAATACTCATGGGGTAGGTAGGCTACGTGTAGCATGTCGCATTAAGTTGACAATTGCATCATCACAAGGACTCAGTTGGAGTTGCTCATGCAGTAACTTTTCATTGCTGCGAGAAAGGCATTGCACGCAGTGCTTCTATTGCTTTTGTGCTCTGATATGTCTTCTGGCTATTGTGTTCCTTCTCTACAGCAGTCTTTTCGCGCATTTAGTAGACAGTCGACTCGCTTCGCAACGGCGCAGACCAGATTGCCCAAGCTGAATTCTGCATCCAAGTCATCCTCTTCAGCAGCTTCTCGCCTCTCGAACGTGTCCAGGCATTTCTCCTCTTCTAGAATAGATATGGCTCCCTCACCCAAGCAGTATGACTTCATAGTCATTGGCGGTGGTAGTGGTGGCTCGGGCTCAGCTAGGAGAGCCAGCGGGTGGTATGGCAAGAAAACTGCCATCATCGAGGCGGGTGCATCAGGTGGTACCTGCGTCAATGTTGGGTAAGCAACGAGCACTGTGGTGCTGCAAACAGCTGCTAATGGAGACAGTTGCGTACCAAAGAAGATGACATGGAACTTTGCCTCTATCAACGAAACCATCGAAGCCGGCAGACACTACGGTTACGACTTTGGCAAAGATGTACCCTTCGATTTCACCAGTTTCGTCGAGAAGCGTCACGCGCGCATCAACGTCTTGAATGGCGCATACGAGAGCAATTGGGCGAAGGAGGGCATTGATCTCATACATGGCACCGCCAGCTTCATCAGCCCCCATGAGCTGGAGGTCAAGCCAAAAGATGGAAGCGAAGCATACAGAATAACCGCACCACACATATGCATTGCCACGGGGAGTTACCCAGGAAAGCCACCGAACATCAAGGGGAGCGAGTACGGCATTGATTCGGATGGTTATTTCCTCATCAAGCACTTGCCCAAGAAAATGGTCTTCGTTGGCGCTGGCTATATCTCCGTTGAACTGGCGGGTGTTATGAATGCCATTGGCGTTGAGACACATCTCTTCATTCGACACAACACTTTCCTGAGGAAGTTCGACCCTATGATTCAGGAGACTCTGACAAACCACTACGAGGAGATCGGAGTGCATGTCCACCGCAATCACCCAGGAATCAAAGAGGTCGTACAGCTGAAGGCAGCAAAGGACGAGACCGACCCTCGGGAGAAAGAGCTGAAGCTCATCATGAACGACGGCAGCGAGATGATCACCAATGAACTTCTGTGGGCCATCGGTCGACCGGCAGAAACTCGTGGACTGGCTATCGAGAACACCGGCGTCAAGACCAACGGTCCGATGGGTCACATTGTGGTTGATAAATATCAAAACACATCTGTCGAGGGCCTCTATGCCTTGGGCGATGTGACAGGCCAAGCCGAACTGACACCCGTTGCAATTGCAGCAGGCCGCAAGTTGGGTAACCGACTGTTCGGTCCTGAAGAGGTCAGGGACGATCATCTGGAGTACGACCGCATTCCGACCGTGATCTTTTCGCATCCGCCAGTGGGTACGACAGGACTTTCGGAACCAGAAGCCGAAGAGAAGTATGGCAAGGGAAACGTCAAGGTCTACACCACCAAGTTTTCAGCAATGTTCTATGATGTCTTTCCAAAAGAAGAGAAGGCGAAAATGCCAACACAGTTCAAGATGATCTGCCAAGGACCAAAAGAAGAGGTCGTTGGTCTTCACATCATTGGAGACGGCTGTGACGAAATGATGCAAGGTTTTGGTCTTGCTGTCAAGATGGGCGCGACCAAGAAGGACTTCGACAGCTGCGTGGCGTAAGTTCATCATCTTCTGTCTCACGCTCCGTTCTAACCATATTCTAGTATTCACCCGACGTCCGCAGAGGAGCTGGTCACTTTGAAGTAACCACCATCTTTCCGAGCCTTTTTTATCTGGTCAGGAAAGTACACAGAGCATTGAGCCCGCACAGGGTTGTGGACCACGATCATGCGATAGAGCTTTCAGCAACATAGATGCCATATGGGACTTGATGGTTGAAGATCCCGTCACGGTGGCTTTGCCGATGTTACCCAAGCAGGTGAGCTGCTCGACGCCCCTGCTTCGAAACAGCTTGTAAGCTCAAAGGTATTGTAGCTAGTACCCCGGTACGAGCTTCGTGATACGAATTCAACTGGATTCTCCCGCTGCCTGTCGCTTACAAGTGTCTGAGGTAAGTTGGGGACATGAAAGACAGATGAGTGCGAACAAACTTAGCCCCCTTGGACACCGTTCTGATACCTTTACTACCTCAATCGTTGCTTCAGCCTCCAGGGTCTTACGACAATTAATTTCATCTCACTTCATCTGAGACTCACTTGCTTGTTTCATGTTCAGCTTCACTGCGTCAAAACTAAGCGCTTCACGTCTATACTGGATATATTACTGTGCCCCCGTCTTCGCTTCTTCTTCTTTGCATTACCCCCCTGTCCATAGAGGAAGTACTGTACGTTCATACTACAAGTACGTACTGTTCCCTGGTCACGACATCTTTGACTGCGTCAACAGCCTCACTCGATTTTTGCCTCGAAGGAGCAGCGAGTGCCAAACATGAGCCGAGCAGCGTCTTCCGCATCCTCAAGGCATGCATCTCCCACTAGAGCCGAGCACGGCCAGACCCCTGCCAGTCGTCGCAATACTGCCTCTGGACAAATGCCAAACATCGGTGGCGTGGTGTTGAGTGATCATTTCCCTCAGCTTCTACAACGACCAGGCTTTGGCACCATCGGTAGGCAAGTCAAAGCTCTGGTGAATTTCATCAAACTCAAGGTCGATGGTACTAGAAACATGATCTCCTATGCAGCCGACCACAAAGAGGCTGCCACTGGCCAGACCGTTCGAAGCAGAACAGCGCAGCGGACAGATTCTCTTCTCTTGAGCAGTCCTGAGTTCAGACATGCAGCGACAAACTATCATGACCGGTTCTACGCCCAGGAGGCAGCTGGTTTGGTCAAGCAAGAGCAACGCTCGTATAAGAAAACTGTCGATTTCTACAATGTTGAGGAGCCAGGACCTAGACAGGGTGATCGCAAGCTCATAGTGTCGGTCATGCTACAGGAAAATGGCAGGTACCCAATGGCACCTTTCCAGAGATATACGAACGACCCAAGGAGCAGCAATTTTCCTCACCTGGACCCCTACATTGCGATGATCAATACGTTGGTTGATCGGGCCGTTTCGGAAAATCCACACATTGCTACATATGCGAGACGCACGAAATACTTTGACGCACACGCCAGCGATAACCGGGTCAAGCTAGGAAACGGTCTCAAGGCGTACAGGGGATACTACAAAAGTGTCCGTGACTGTCTTGATGGGCTGTTCATCAACGTCAACACATCCGCCTGTGCTATGTTTCGAGAAGGACGCTTAGACATGGTGATTGACGAATTAGGAGTGCCGGGACGTTTCCTTGGGCCAATAGTCAAAGGAATTCGTGTCAAGGTGAGTTATTCTGGTCAGCAGAAGAACAAGACCATTGTTGGCCTTGCTCCTCCTAACGACAGGACTATGCCACCTACCGCAGACAATGTCCTTATCACATGCCCTCAGCACGGTAGAGAGACAGTGGCACAGCACTTTCAGAGGGCTTGGCCAAACGTATGGCGACCCAATGAAGGTGCCTATGTTGTGGACTTTGGCAACCAAGTCTACATCCCTTTCGACCTATGCGAGATTCTTCCTGGAAACGCTTACCGAGGTCTTCTCTCAGGTGATCAAACTACCAATATGATCAACTTCGCTTGCCGCAAACCGAAACAGAACCGAGACTTGATTCTCAAGGAGGGCTTGAAGCTCCTCAGATTCGGCGAGGACGACGATCCTACAGAGCGTTTTGGCATAGCCCTGGCAGATACGCAGCCTCGGATGATGCAGGTAACCGCTCGACTGTTGCCTGCACCAAATATCACATTTGCAGGTGGTACAACAGAGAAATTCAGTAGCGGGGCTTGGAACCTCAAGGGCAAGAAATTTGCTATGCCGGCGACGAATGTCTGGACTCAAGTCACCTATCTCGATCTGCGACGTCCCGGGACCAAGCCATGTCAGAATGTCAATGATTTGGTCAAAGGCATCAACGATGGCATCAAGCGATACCTGGGCAGCACCAGCAAAGTCCTGACCTTCAAGAACTTCACTCACGCACGTGAATTGCCTCGAGCAATTTCGCCGAACAATCTTGCCAAAGCACTTGGCAGTGAATTCAGTGCCTTGCTCGAGAAGGATATACGCCTGGTACTTATCATCCTACCTGACAAATCGCAAGACATCTACTACGCCGTCAAAAAGGCTGGGGACCTCACTGCTGGTATCCACACCATGTGCACCGTCCGTGATGAAAAGGCCAATGTGAAGTCTGACATGGGCTCCATTGCTAACCTTATGCTCAAGTTCAACCAAAAGCTAGGCGGTGTCAACTTTGAGTTACAGCCTTTGGCTGGTTACGACAATCTTATCGGAGGGAAGAACTCGAATAGCATGGTTGTTGGTGCAGACGTGGTAAGTCGGGGCTCATTGCGATGTACATTTGATTTTCTAAACCCGTGTAGACTCATCCTGGAACCAGTGCAATGGTGGGCGCCCCTTCGATCGTGGCTGTGGTTGCTACTTTCGACCAAACTTTCTTCCACTACCCGGGTAGCACTCGACTACAACCGACCAAGGACGAAAACAAGAAAGCCATCGAGATGATACAAGATTTGCGTGGCATGATGGTTGAGCGGCTGGAGCTATACAAGAAAAAGAACGGCAAACTTCCGGATCGAATCATCTGGGTAAGAGATGGAGTCAGTGATGGGCAGTTTCGGAGCGTGGTGAATGAAGAGCTCCCTCAGCTGCAGATGGCCTGCAAGCAGATGTACAAGGTATGCTACATGTGCGCCCTAAATAACGTTCAGTGCTGACCAAAGCAGAGCACTTCATTTCCTAAGCTCTTGGTCATCACGACGCAGAAGCGACATCACACCCGATTCTACCAAGAAGATGGAAATCCGAGTGGCGACGGCTTTGATCGGAACGGCAATCCTCTCCCTGGGTTCACTGTTGACAAACACATCACCAGCAAGCATCACTTCGACTGGTACACGACCTCGCACGCCTGTATCCGGGGCACTTCACGACCTGGCAAATATGTCGTGCTCTACGATACCATTGGTGTTACGGCTGACCAAATTCAAGTGATGGTGAGTGGTAACTAGAGGCTGGTTCTATATACTAACGACCTTCACAGATGTACCATATGTGCTTTACCTTCGGACGGGCCACGCGGTCGATTGGAATCCACCCGGCTGCTCGATATGCTGACCTGTTGTGCGACCGTGCTAGACTGTACTTCAGAGACGTGTACAGTCCGCCTCCTACGGCCATGGGACAAAACAAGCCGGTATACAACATCAACGATGGTCATTGGCCCGGCAGCATCCATGATAGGATGAAGGACATGATGTTTTACGTTTGATGACGGCGCCTTCACAGATGGTCCAAAGCGATGTTGAAGAGGACTCCAGTGTGCAAACTCCAGTCGTTCATGAGAGTCGGATAAGACGAGGTTGTCCTAGAGTTAGCATTGATCGCTCTCGAGTCAGCAACGAGCTGGAAGCAACACTCATTACTAGTTGAGACAATTACCCTGAGAACGGTGGACGCACTGAATGTATTGACTTGGTCTGAGTTCGCGACGCTCTACCCCGCCGTCGTGGGCATGAGACTACTCCTCACGGCCACCACCAATGGGTTGCATGCAAGTAGTCTCTAGTACGTAGGTCGTAGCGCAGCACGGGATCTTGAGTGCTGGCAGTGATTCGCCACGGCAAGCACGGACTGCAGCCCGAGGGGGATTAGCCTTGGCGGCCTTAGGCGTCAAGTCGCCATCGGCCGGCCTGGCTCGCAGCCATCAGTGCAACAGTAGCACAATCAAGCAAACGGGCTCATCAGTCGTTCAATCCACAACTCGACCTCTTCCTGGCTGCATCTCCTACGTTGCTCAAGTCTGCCGGCGAATGTTCAACAGCTCTCTGCGCCGTGTGGCGCGAAGCTGCCCCAATGCATCCTTATCACCTCTCCGGCCGTCGACACCCAGTGCTCCTGCGGTGACAGCAACCTTCACCACGCACTCGCATCAGCGTCGCAACTCGTCCTCGAAACCGCCGATACCGCCAAACAACGGCCAGCCCCCGATACCCACTGCTTCAGTCAAACAGGTTGGCGCCCCGAGGTCGACCACCGACAAGAGGCCTGGTGCTGAGTCCCGCCTGGCAAAGCGGAAATCCACCAAGGCCGATAAGGTCGAAGTCAAGAGCAGCGGGAAGAAAGACGATGTCCAGCTTTACTCCAATGAGTGGACGAGGACTCTGCCTTCTGTGCCGAGCACCCAACACCTCAATCCTAAAGGTAAGAAACGTGCTGGTTCGCGTCAAGAATTTCCCTGGTGGCTGACAATGCGTGTACAGATGTCTACGTCGCTTCCTTCTTTAGCACTCATCGCCCCATCTCCATCACCGGCCCTCTACCGCCAGAGACCTCGGTGCAGGACATTGACAAGATCTTTGCCATCCGACCAAAGAGCCAACGGAAAGCCCAGGATGTCATCTACACCCTCACCTCTGCAGTGCAGAATCTCGACCAGCAGGTAGAGAGCCAGCAAGCTACACAGCATGAGGAAGCCGTGACCCAGCGCGCCGATATCATCAAAGCCCTTACCCAGCACAACCAAGCAAACGGGGCCACCAACCAAGGAGACAACAACGTCCACCACCTCGACGGCCAGCCACAGCAAACACAGATGCGCGTAGGTGGGAACGTCAAGCTCGTTATCCAAGCTCTTGCCCGACAGTTCAGACCGTTCAATCCTCCACCAGCCCCAGTCGCTGCCCCAGAAGTCGAGTTTTACCCACCTGAGAAGGAAGCAGCAGAAGAGCAGTCTCAGGCCGCAGCCCTTGAACAGCAAATCATCCAGCAAGACCCCGAGACTCTCCTCAGCCAATACATACAGCGTCCGCAAGCAGAAGCACAGTCACAGTCACAAACTGTCCAAGCGCAACAGCAGCAATCGAACAAAGAGAAGGAGTATACTTTCTTCACCCCTTCGTTCAACTACGCCCGCCGCAGCCAACGTGGTGTCCTGCTAGCTAGCCACATCCACCGTATCCGAGCAGGAATCAGGATACCGGGCATCGAGAGGACGAAGATGTACCTGATCAGTGTGAAGAGGCAGAGGAGACTGAAGATGAAGAAGCACAAGTACAAGAAGCTGCAGAGAAAGACACGAAACTTGAGAAGACGACAGGGCAAGATCTGAGTGTGGTTTGTGTTGCCATTGGAAAGAAACTATCTACAGAGTACGCTCACTTCGAGCATGTGATTCAGCGGCTAGATGCGAGAGCAGTCTTGCGTGAGAGACCAAGGTTGGGGGGTCCATTCCTCACAAAAGTGCAGTGGGCAGGGTGGGCAGACAAGCAGAGATCCAGAGGGACCACAACGATCTAGTCCGACAGCATGATGTCTAGCGAGAAGAAAGCAACGCGGAGGACCTCCTCTGTCTCAGCAACGCGCCCTTTGGACAGACGTCAGCCGTACATCGTAGACTTGCTTTGGGCTCGCATTGCATGCAAGGCGTCTGAGGACAACTAGTTAGCAGGGCATATCACCAGACCACATCTAACATCGTCTCGAATCTTTCACTTTGCTTCTCTCCCGCCACATCAGTCGCGTCGCAAGTGTGAATCCTACCACATATCACATGATGAGTCTCCCGTTGAACCTGAGTCACACGTTGTCTACATAGAATCTTCAGGGAACGCGGATAGGGTCCCTCTCTTGTCGTTGGCGCAGGGAGTGTTTTGGGATCATGGCTTGGTCGACTTGCTAGTTCTTTGTGATATGAAGTGTAGACTTTAGGTTTCGTGGTATGTCGTGTTGAAGTACCTAAGTGGTCGACACTCACAGAAATGATCTCTACCAGCTGATATGCAATATCATAGCCAGGAGTACGTTGGAAATTCTTTCTCTATGCTACACGAGCCAGTGCATTTCAATTCACTCTGTACACAAATCCGCGTTCCATTATCTATCTGGCACGTCAAGACAGACAATGCTATAGCGCTACTGAAACAAGTTCGGAGCTCTTCCACTCAAAGAGAGCTCCTCCAGGTTCCCTTCCCTGGTTTCTCCCATCGTTGACTAATTGCTGAAGTCTAATATATTGTCAAGGTCGTACAGCACGTTTCTTCGCATACAGAAGGTTTTCATGCCTGCCAAAGGTTTGGTTCTTGTTTGCTGCTGGTGGTGCTAGCGGTAGTCACTGAGGTATTTTCTGTCGCATGCTTGTCGTTTGATCCATTCCATGGTATTCCGTAATTGCCCATGACAAAGCTGCTACTCGAAGGTCGATAGAGGCATTTATCTGCAGGTGACATCTGTCTCTGCCTTGGAGTTCATCAAGAGGGCAACGATGAGACCGTACAGACCCAAGACTTCGGCGAAAATGAGAATCAGGATCATACCAACGACTGTCGAGCGTTAGTAATGTGCAGTTCCAGGATTGAGGGACGCGCGTACAAAGCCTTGGTTGTTGGGCTGTGCCTCGAACACCAGCATCACCAACAATACCGATGGCAAAGCCGGCGGCGAGACCGGCGAGACCAACTGATAGACCAGCACCCAGCTGGATGAACCCGGTGAATAGAGGCAATTCCTGCTTCAAGCCGTCGGAAATCAAGACTGAGACGACTAGACCGTAGATACCGATGATACCAGCCATAATGACGGGAACGATGTCTGTTAAATGTGGTTAGACTCATGCTGTTCACGCTGCTCGATGTAGTTATGCGTACTCTTGACGATCAAGTCGGGCCTGAGGACACCCATAGCCGAGATACCAACACCTGACTTTGCGGTTCCGTAGGCGGCGCCGAAGCAGGTGAAGACGATTGCCGAGGTGCAGCCCATGGCACCGAAGAAGGGCTGTAGGAGCAGTTAGTATCCAGTCCTCGAAGCAGTCTCGCGAAGTTGACGCCAGTAAGGTGGCTGGCGTCATCGGCTTCGCGTCGGCAGGCGGGCAAGAGGGAGGGAGGACATACCGCATATACGGGGCTGTAGACACAGAAGAGTTAGCATAGGTGCACACAGCAATCAAGAAACGTGCTGTATCTCGAGAGTGACAGCAGAGGCTTATCGAGGCAGATGCCACCACAGCGTGGACGGGATGAGGCGAGGGAAGGGGAAGCATACCAGAGATCAGTTGCCATTGCGTCGGTATTGAGGGGTTTTGCTTGGTTATGAAGAGGCTAGGTCGACGGAGGTATTTGAGACGAAGTATTCGAAAGCTAAGTATCGGCAGCGATGATGGATTGCGATGGGATGTCAGTCGTACCAGAGTCTGCAGTCGATGATGTTGCCAAAGATGAAGCTGCGAGTTCCAGCAAGCCAAGCCGCTCCGGCAGGCGCTAACGACGTCCCATGACACAAACTGAGCAAACACGTGCCTGCCGCAAAAAGTATTTGCCCAAAATTCAAGTGCGACGGCTGGCCTCCTCTGCAAGTTGTACCAGTACCACCAGTCAGTAATAATCTAGCAAAGGGCGAGCCAACGCAAGGAACCCTTTGCAACCAGGAGTTTCGGTTCGGATCTTTGAGTTCCTGTACAGTCTACACCACTTGGAATATCTCCAATCGCGCACTATCAGTCATTACCATGGCCGACAACCCATCCGCTGCCTGGCCCGTCGCAGACGAGGCGCTCGCCCAGAAGATCCTGGACACTGTTCAGCAAGCTTCCCACTACCGTCAGCTCAAGAAGGTAAACTCTGGCGCATTCTGGTTCGCCACAAAGACCATGCTAACGCGGTGTAGGGTGCCAACGAAGCCACCAAGACGCTCAACCGAGGAACATCGGAGCTCATTGTTCTAGCAGCTGACACCTCACCTCTGGCCATCCTCCTCCACTTGCCTCTTCTTTGCGAAGACAAGAACGTCCCTTACGTCTATGTCCCATCCAAGACTGCTCTGGGCCGCGCTTGTGGTGTCTCGCGATCTGTCATTGCCGCTTCTGTCACCACCAACGAGTCTAGCGACCTGATGCCACAAATCCGGGAGTTGAAGAACCGAGTCGAAAGACTGATGATCTAAGTGAGCCTCGACATGGGGAAGGAAATGGAAATGCTGAGCATGCTAAGAAGCGCACCTTGGACGAGTGGAGATCTAATATGACCTTGGGAGACGGCACCAACAATGACCTCAATGGGACAAATGATATGACAATTTGCGCTTCCAAAGTCCTAATGGATACGACTTAGCTAACGTTTGCTTATGTGATCGGGTCAACGCAGAGGCGTGCGCCACTAACCCTGATAGACAACCTGGCCTGCCGTCTTGTTCGGAACTTTGTGGTCCGACAGTTGCCAACTTCCTGATTACTTGTGTACTTTTGTCCTCAGCCATGAGCCGATCACCACAAACCTACGCCAACGTATCCGTCCCTGCTAGCAGAACTCGGTTATAACTACCTTTCTCATGATCTCAACATCTGCAAAGGCTGCATTCACATTTCCAACCTCGCGCCAATCGTCGTCGAAGGTTAAGCGAGACCATAGCGGGATTCCCTATTCGGGATCATGATGGTCGACACCGCTCAACAATTTTCCGTCAATGCTATTGCAGCCACGCTCCCCGGCTTGCTGGACAATGCGACCGAATGGTCCTTGTTTGCATACGTACGTCCATTGTTGTCCAGGTACCCGCCGTCTGGTACTTTGTTTGGCTTCCTGCTATCTCATCAAACAGCCGTCCGTGATATCGTTGTCTTTTGTTGCTGAAAGCCAGCCTTGGGCGGAGTTTCACTGTGTTCCCTTTGTGCGTCCAGGCATGTGCCCTTACAGCCTGATTCTGTCCAATATCTATATTGACGTTAACTTTCACTCACAACAAGCAGTGACTTGATGACTGACGGCGCCATGTCGACTGAGAAAGTGCAAGCTGGCATATCACCATGGTCGTTTGCCGCGCCGCATCCGCCATGTCAGACGGTGCTGTTGTTCCTTCGGATACCGTTCTGCTCTTCCCTCTCCATACTTGCCCTTCTACACCAAGTTCACCAGTCGCTCCCTCTCCACACCTGACGACCCCTGTTCCTTCAAATTCTAATAATACAGGCTTGTGGGTTGCCTACACCATATCTGCATCTCACATAACGCTATGGGTTTCAGAAAAGATTTCAAAGCAGGTGTCAAGAAGTTGAGCTGGAGCTCTCTTAAGACAAAGTTTTCAAAGCGTGATAAAGATGTGAAAAATACATCTGCAGAAACAGCTGTAGGTGTGACGAACGCCTCAGCAACCCCACCGTCGAGGTTCGTCCATGCCTCCCCGTCCCCATCGCCTTCTGCACCCTCAAGGCCGACGTCTCGCGTGCCTGCAGGCCTCACATGGGCGACTAGAAGGCCAGCGCCATTACCGGCTGTTCCCAGTACTAGCGAGCTTGAGCCCAAGTCCAACTCTCCACAGTCCATATTATCGTCCGAATCGGGTGGAGAGGGTCGATCAAAACGAGCGCCTTCTAGGACAGCAGCTAATCAAAAAGAGAGCAATGAGAACACGCAGTCTTGCAAAGGACATTACGGGCGCGAAGCACAAGCCTCTACCCAGAACAGCCGGTCGCAGCTTGAGGTCACTGTACAAGAACTGTCCGAGCGAGGCAGTACGTTCTACGATGATGATGAAGGTTTCTTCGAACCTGCTCTTCCTTCAGGCATGGGAGTAGCAGGAAGGACACAATTGTCACGGCCTCTGGAACACCACGTGTGGTTCAAGGATATAGCCATCGTCGGTAGTCCACATGGCATCCAAGCGACACGAGAGCCTCTACAGCCTACAACCACAATACCGTTAGAGGCCCGAAAGTCCAGCTTGAGTGATGTACCAAGCTTGTTTGTCAATCACGAACTGGTCGAGCGAACAACAAAGCTCGCACGACCAGCTGCGAATCCCTCCCCTGCACTGAGCCTGTCTCTCGTGCACTCACATGTATCTTCTCCAGGCCAAACAAGTTCGCCACCACATTCAGATGTTCTAGCACAGCCCTCGCTAGGTAGCTCGAGCAGCAATCCGGACGCTCCCCGATCCGGAACGATTTCAGCAAATGACCATCCTGCCAACCCTCAAGTGATCCGACCGCGAACAGCACTGAAGCAGCTCGTTCGATCCCGAGCCGCCGTCGTTCGCGAGAACGAGCATCTGGTGCAGGAGCTAAATATACTAGCACGTCAAAACGAGGCAGGAAGCCAGCTGGTTCAGACATTGCTAGCCTTGAACGATGGATTGAACGCGCAGTTCAATATCTCGCAAGGAGATGTTGCTATTTTGACTCACGAGCTGCAACAGGCACAACTCCAGCACGCTGAGACGCTGGCTGCCCTTCAGGGGGTCATTAACGATCTGCACATGGAAAGAGCGGCCAGTGCGTACCTAGAGACTACCGCAGACGAGTTGGCCCGTCAGCGCATTCTGTTGCAAGAGCAAGTGCAGCAACAAGCGTTGGACTGCTCTAGCCTGCGGACCCAAATCGTCCACACGACACGCCAATGCGAGAGCTTACAGCAAGAGAAGGCGTTTGCCGAGGAGGAAGCTTCCCGATGGCAGAGACACTGCGAAGAGGCAGAAGAGGAACGTGACACCCTCGAGCAGGAGAAAGCGTCTGCGGAAGACGATGTTACGCAGTGGAAAGAGCACTGCGAAGAGGCTGAAGAGCATGCTGAAGAGTGCATGCTAAAGTTAAACCGCCTTCGGGGGCAGCTAGCCAGGAGTCCACGACACAGGGAGAGCAAACCTGCCAAGACTACTCCCAACCACTTTGAGCCTCCGGAGAGTGATTCCGAGGAAGAACTTCCGACTTTGGAAGAGCTGTGTGAAGAGCGCGCTTACAATGACGCGCGATTCAAATCTTACCAGAACCACGTTCGGGAGCTGGAGGAACAGCTAGCCGCTGCGCATGAGCGCGTGCAAGAGCTCGGGGGTTACCCTGACAATGCTGAGTCGGTGGTGGAGTACGATGAGGATACCTGCGCCTCGAGCCCAAGGACTCTGAAAGATGCGCGGCAGTGCATCGCTCACCTCCGGGAGCATGCCGACGCAGCTGAGAAGCAACGCCTGGCTCTGGCGAGATGGATAGAGGACCTGAACAAAGCCCTCTCTGAGTCGGAGAACAAGCGCAAAGTAGGCTTGAAGTTCATCGAGCTCCTACAGGCTTGCGAACAGAAAACGAACGTCTGCCAGCACGCACAGCAGGCAATCTCGTCACTTTGCGAGAAACAGCAGTTACGGAACCAAACGGCTGCAACACATAAAAAGCTCAAGGAGGAATACGATGAGCTCCAGGCGTATCAGGATCGAACGCTATGCGACCTGATCTACACCGATGCAGAAAACACGGATCTCAAGGCCCAGAACAAAGATTTGAGGGCCGACAATACGCGTCTGTACAATGACAACAATACCTTGGCGTCGTATCTGAACAATCGCGTATTTGGCACCGACAGCCAAGTCGCCCAGCAGAAATTGAGGCAGCAACGCCATCGGATCTGGGACTTGGAGCAGGGCATCGACATTCGCAATGCCCGAATTAGGGAACTCGTTAGCGAGCTCAAAATTTACACCGCCCGTGACAAGTTCGGAGACGGCGGGGTGGTACAGAAACTGGAGGAGAAGGTCGCCACCGTCGACATCAACCGTCTCAAATACGAGGCAATAGTCAAAGCGATGGAAGCTCGCTTTGAGCAAGACCTAAGACGGGAAAAGCTCAAGGTCGATCTTGGTCCAGCCGAGACCGAGTTCACAGATGACCAAGAGGTGCAGAAGCGGGAGTTGCGTCGGCTCAACCCAGAACTCTACACGCTCAAGGACGCCGAAATCACCATGGGTGAACAAGAGTGGTGGATGATGTGAAGACCGTGATTGGCATGCTTCATACCCCCGAGGTCAACCCGGATCTTTGACCGGCTCGCACCCGCGCCTCCCCGCGATATGTCATGTAGGATAGCTGTCTAGAAGCCAGCAAAAGGACCAAGCGCCTGCAAGCATAGGCCATAGAAGGGCCCGAGGTCGAGTGCGATCTACAGACCGACGGTCGTGGAGGAGGTGCTACCTCGGCAGGGAAAGGGGCGAACGGAAGCGCCCACGAAGCGTCCTCAAGTTGGAGCGAGTGAGACGGAGGCCGATGTTTCCGCTAAAAAGAATCGTTCAAGACAATCACGATACATGCTGCAGCCTATGAGAGAGGCTACGAAACGATCGAGCCACGAAGCATGGTGCTGCGGGAATAGTAGGGGATGGTGCGGGGGGGAAGTTTTGTGTGCAGTAGAAATGTATAAAATTTCGTGAGCTACGACTTGCAAGTCAAGAGCAGTCGAGAGGGGCAACAATGAACGGTGCGGCAATGTTTGGGATACTGCTTCTTCTCCGCCTCCAGTATTGAACACCTTTGAACCCTGCGTTCTCCTGGTTTTATTCGTCTACACGAGACGTGCCTTCCTCCCGGTAGAAGGTGCACCAGAGTCCTGGTCACATCATAATGTCAGAAACTAGCTGGGGCTGGCGCTTGCAACAGTTTTAGTTCTACTTCAAGAGAACGCTCTTCCGTGACTATAAACCTTCCGCAATATTGATATACCTTCGAATTGCTGGCTGATGAAAAAGAGGTGCTGGTGGTTGTACAAGTAGCCACTTAAGGCGGGCACTGATGACGCTAAGCTCAATCCGGGGGGCCGAAGCGAGGTGACTAATCACACTCCAGTGAACGTCGTAATCCATTGTTTTCTTGCTAGAGTACTTTCCAGTGTCTCAAGCGCGCCATGGACAGTCTCAAGGTACAGACCATGCGTTCAGCGCACGTACGTATTCGCGAAGTCAGACCATTGAATCGATATGTGTTTGCTGTGAAGCGTTGAAAGTACTGCTAGCCACACACTGTGGGTTCAGGAGACTGTTAAAGAGGTCTGAGGTAGCTATCTCCTTGTAGGATCTCGGATGTGTTCACATATCAGGGTGTGTGATTCTGGATTGGTAATCTTGGCTAGAGGCATTCATCATGCATTCGGGAGCTTGTATCCAGAAAACTTCGGACCTGTGTTTGCAATAAGCCAGTCCGCGGGGCCGGCTACCCTCTAGGGACATAGCCTGGTGTAGACAAAGATCGCGAGTCTCTGCCACAACAATATTGACTTATAGGTCGCCTGTAATGTGACCATGTAGAACGCGGCTTCGATGATACACAGATGGCCTGCCTCTGGCGTCTGACGTTGAGAAGTGTTTGTAGAAACATGTATCTTGATAAGGTATTATTCCAGAGACTTTCATGTCTGGTGAAAGAATGTACTCAACTAGATCACGACACCCGAAAGCAAGGCGCGGTCAGTACATTCTCACTGCTCGTCAGACTCACTTGTTGCTGCCATCAAGCCTTCTCTAGATTTCGATGTTTATTCGAGCCTTCCAGCCTACAATTTGGATATCTCCCTTGACTGAATGCTTGGGTGGTGGGGTTCTTTCCAACTACTGGCACCCATTTACTTTTGTGTTTTGGCTCACCGCTGTAGCTATTATTTGCCGTGAGGCTGGAATATCTGGAATACATCAGCGAGCTAGGCCTAACCAGCATGCGCATTTGAGTCATGTCTCACAAGCCGTGCACGTGGGGCCAGGCTATACTAGGCATCAAGGTTCAAAGTTCCTTCTAATTGCATGCAAGGGGCCGTATGAGAGATAGACTCAGGTGACCTCCCAGTACAGTGAAGCTTGTCCTGGTCATGAGAATTGGACAACGATCAAATATGTAGGAGTGGTCGGAGGTTCTTGCTGTTCTCAAGAACGAATGTTCCGTCATAAAAGTAGCCCTTAGGGCGCTATGACGACGATCCACGCATGTTGCTTCGTGGCTCGCATGGGGGACTTGGTGAGGTATCCACGTTTCAGCTGGCAAGGGCTCACCAGGCACTTATTATGATGCCGGTGGGCAGGGAAGACCCCGCCTATGTTGTTGTTGTGCCCACCCAGTCTGGATCGATAGTGTTGTAACACCAGGTGAATGCTTATGCTTAACTTATGCTGCGATTGAATTGATTATTTTCATCATTTGGTTTTGATTTTGCTGTTTCGGGAGGGTGTCCTTCGCCGATAGCCTTTTGCCAGTTGGTTCCTCGCATGACTTGTCAATTTTGCCGCACGAGCCTACTGCAGTCTGAGCCTACTGAGCCTACCTTCTGTCCCCTGCACGTGCAACTCAACCTCTGAGTTTACAGCACCTGAACTTTCTGCTGCCCAATCGAAGCAGACGAGAAGCCTGGCCGACAAGCACACGACTCGTCTCGGAGCGGAACCAGGCAGCTGGCGTCGATAGCGGCCGTGTGAGCAGTGTTTGTCTTACCTCGCAAGACGAGCACCCAGAGACACCGATTCTTTGTTCCCCAAATTCGTCATCAGTAGCCGAAAACACAGATGTTGGACGAGATAACAGCCACGACGACCAGGCTCTGAAGCCTCCGCAACTGCCATCTCCCACTATTTGCAGTGCAATACTACACATTCGCTCACTACTACCGCCAACATGACCGACACTGACGCCCAGATCGCCGAAGTGCGTCGCAAGATCGACCGCGAGAAGGCTCTGATCAATGGCGCAACCCACATGCGACAGTCGACTAACAATTCGGCTGTGCAGGCTAGAGCAGACAGCAACATAAAAGACGGCCGGAGAAACATTGCATACCTGGAGGACCAGCTCAGCAAGTTGCAGATTCGCAAGGTCAACGACGGGCCCTCCCCCACCAGCACACGGCTATGGCGTGACCACCCAGAGGAAACCTCTACCACATTCAGGTCCTGTCGATACAGGACCAACCCCACCATCGAAAGAACCCGTCGCCTACTTCGAGTCGGGGGACTACGGCGATCCTGGTCCTGGTGGTTACAGTCAAGGAGGCAAAGGAATCATGCCGCCTCGTGCCCCCTTCGGCGATCCAAGACCTTACAACGCTCCTATGCCCAAAGCAAGACCAAACTACTCGAAACTAGGTGAGTTGTGTTCCTGCTTGTTATGGGGCCTAGGGCAAAGTACTGACAATGTCTAGATCTGATCAAATACGACACCCCCTACCTCGGACCTAAAATCCAGCTTATGCTTTCCCAGCTCGAGTTCAAGCTTAGTGTGGAGAAACAGTACAAGGCGGGCATAGAGAAGATGGTGCGGCTGTACCAAGATGAAGGAGACCGCAAAAGCCGTGCTGATGCTGAGGGCCGACGCATAGAAAGCAACCAAAAGGTGCAGTTGCTAAAACAGGCTCTGAAGCGATACATGGATCTACATGTGGGCGTTGACGACGCCGTCGAGGCGGACGACGATAGCATGAACGCTCCTAATATGAGAAAACCTCTTTCTGGGCACATGGAGATGCGCATTAATGCTATCCGCGATGTCGACCATGCAGCGTCTTCTCGCTTCTCCCGTGGCCCAGAAACGTTCATCATCATGAAGGTCGAGGACAACGTCAGAGCAAAGACAAGAGCGACCAGGAATGACAGATGGATGGACGAGATCTTCAGTATTGATATCGACAAAGCCAACGAAATCGAGCTCACTGTCTACGACAAGTCGGGCGACCGACCTACGCCCATCGCTTTCCTCTGGATTCGCATATCGGATATCGCCGAGGAAATGCGCAGAAAGAGGATAGAAGCAGAACTGCAACAGGGCAACTGGGTCACTGCTGACAAGATGAACCCCGGTGCCGGTGGGGACTTCGCACCGCCTCCGACAACGGGAACACCTCACATGCCTTCTGGTGATGCGGCAGGAGCAGGTCCGTCAGCAGGCATGCCACAACAGCCGCAAACGGCAATGATTGATTCTTGGTTCTCATTAGAGCCGGCAGGCAGGATTCACCTGTCCATGAACTTTCAGAAGCAGACCGGTCAGCGACGACCATTTGACCTGGGTCTCAACCGACAAGGTGCTGTCCGCCAGAAGAAAGAGGAGGTACACGAGAGGCAGGGCCACAAGTTCGTCAAGCAACAGTTCTACAACGTTATGCGATGCGCTCTCTGCGGTGACCTGCTCAAGTACTCTGCTGGTATGCAGTGCGCCGATTGCAAATACACCTGTCACACAAAATGCTATCCAAAGGTGGTGACCAAGTGTATCAGCAAAGCGAACTACGAAACCGACCCCGACGAAGAGAAGATCAACCACCGCATTCCCCATCGATTCGAAAACTTCTCAAACATTGGCGCCAACTGGTGCTGCCATTGTGGTTATCTGCTACCAATTGGTCGCAAGAACGCTAAGAAATGCAATGAATGCGCCTTGACCTGTCACGCTCAATGTCAGCACTTAGTCCCTGACTTCTGTGGTATGTCGATGATAGTGGCAAACGAGATTCTGGAGACTATTCAGCGGACGAAGAACCACAACAAGTCCTCCTCAGTGAGCTCGGGCATGTCAGGCAGAACCTTGCGACCCACTAGACCAGGGCCCCAGTCACCCACCCAGAGCTTTGTAATAGAAGGATCTGCGCCTGGTTCTCCTGGCAAGCCATCTTATGAGGATCAACAGCCGCTAGTGAAGCCATCAGACCTTGCCGTCAGTGCCGCGCAGAACCTATATCAACAGACAATGCAAGGACAGTCTCAGCAGTCATTACCACAACAGTCGCAAAGACCGCCCATGCAGAAAACCGCAACTTCGAATGCAGCCGTGGCAGCCGCCGCAGCCACCATGCGGCCTCCCTCACGACCTCATTCTCAAACTTCACAAAGCTATGGTGGTTACAGTCCACAACCGGGACAGGACCGATACGCTAATGCTAGACCACCACTGACAGACACTCAGCCATCGCAGCAGGCTCCGCAGCAGGTCTCACAGCATGCAGCATATGACCCCAGTGCATACGCCATCTATAACCGTGCTCAACAACAGCAACAGCAGCAGGCGATCCTGCAACAAGCACGTCCTGCGCAAGTACCGCAGACGCCTCAAGCACAGCCGAGCTATTCTCCGGTCCAGGCGCAGCAACCTCTCCAGAAGACGGCCTCGCCGCAGCAGCAAGTTGCAAAGCAGGATGCAACACCTGTGTCGAAAGGACCTCGAATCGGGCTTGACCACTTCAATTTCCTGGCAGTCCTTGGAAAAGGTAACTTCGGCAAGGTCATGCTGGCGGAGGCAAAGAGCTCCAAGAAGTTGTACGCGATCAAAGTGCTCAAAAAGGAGTTTATCATCGAGAACGACGAAGTCGAGTCGACAAAGTCCGAAAAACGAGTCTTTCTCATCGCCAACAAGGAACGACACCCATTCCTGCTCAACCTGCATGCTTGTTTCCAGACGGAAACGCGTGTGTACTTCGTCATGGAGTATATTTCTGGTGGTGATCTGATGTTGCACATCCAAAGAGGACAATTTGGCCTTAAGCGAGCTCAGTTCTATGCTGCTGAAGTCTGTCTTGCGCTAAAGTACTTCCACGAAAACGGAGTTATCTATCGAGATCTGAAGCTCGACAACATCCTTCTTACACTGGACGGACACATCAAAATTGGCGATTACGGGCTTTGCAAGGAGAACATGTGGTATGGCAGCACTACCTCGACGTTTTGTGGTACTCCCGAGTTTATGGCGCCGGAGATATTGTTGGATAAGAAATATGGTCGGGCAGTCGATTGGTGGGCGTTCGGTGTGCTGATCTACCAGATGCTGCTCCAACAATCGCCCTTCCGAGGAGAGGACGAAGATGAGATCTATGACGCCATTCTTGCCGACGAACCACTTTACCCAATACATATGCCACGCGATAGTGTGTCCATCCTCCAAAAGCTGCTCACCAGAGAGCCAGAATTACGACTTGGAAGCGGGCGACGAGATGCCGAAGAGATCATGGAACATCCATTCTTCAAGGGCATCGACTGGGACGACATCTACAACAAGCGACTTCCGACACCGTTCAAGCCTCAGATCAAGAACGAGAAGGACACGAGTAATTTCGACCAAGAGTTCACCAGCGTAACGCCGGTCTTGACGCCTGTTCAGAGTGGTATGTGTGTGCCTATGGGCGTTCTCCTGGAATGCCTATCTCAAAATTTCCTGCTAACTTGTCCTAGTTCTTTCCGCTGCCCATCAAGAGGAATTCCGAGGCTTTTCGTACTCGGCAGATTTCATCTAGAATAATGAAAGTGAGCATCCTGCAGAAGAAACAGTGCAGCTTCCTGAAGTGCTCGCCTGGGAGTCAGCAGATGACGGCATGCAGCCAGGAGAAGTGTCTGAGTTTGATGACTCTGTATTTGATGATCTTCGGGCGTCAGATGACGAGGAAGAAGACTTTGTGAAAAAGCTAGTGACAGACAGCGAAGAAGATTCCGATGACGAGAAACATGACTCAGGCATTAGGTGTGCGTTGATGGAGTCTGATGATCAGAACAGGGTCCAGCCGGGCGACAAGCCTTCAGGACCACCACATCCAAATGCTCAAGAACAGTGCCAGGAATTCTAGGCCAAGCACTAGTTGTGCTAGCAGTATCTATGATTTGATTGCTTTCAGCGGCACAGGCGCAGCAGTCAAAAGTACTTCAGAGGCGCACCACGGCACGACGGAGGGAAGAGTTGGCTATATCATCCTGACCGGTGGTTGACACGACAAAGAAGTGTCAATAACGCGTGAGAAGTGTCAGTGGTACGAGTCAGCAGCCTAGCCACAGCCCAGACAGTGAGTGGATGAGGATGAGGCCATCTCCATATCAGTGGTATTTAGAGGCATGGTCGTTCAGCCACGGGGTCGAAGTGGTCGAGCCGGTCTTAGTGGGAGAACGAGTGATGGTGGGACGATAGAACGTACAGATGTCGACGTATGAATGCTCGTCCATACGTATGCCGGTCTACAAGATCATCTTCGAGATGATCGCGGCGAATTTGCAGCTGGTGAATGAAAAAGCCCTTCGTTTTTACTCCTCTGCTTTGCATGCCTTGCACGTAGCAGCCACAAGGCAAGCTGTGTGTTGATGCCTGAGGCATATAGATTCGCCATGAAAAGCCCCACTGACACAACGCGTTCGACGCGTCTCTCAGCTGCGGCCATTTTAGCAAGACTCGCGAAGCAACAACCGAACGTTGGCCAACAACCTGACCATGCGGCTGCTTTCAATATGCCTCGTGAGATCGCCGACTCGGATGACGATGTAGACTTTGCTCCTTCGCTTCCCAAAAGCAGCCAGAACATCGTTCAAAAAGAGAATGAGCCACCAAGCACGGCGGAGAGAGAGCAAGACCAAGACCCTGTGCTCAATCTGGACTTTGATACTTTCTTAAGTCCGACCCAGCGCATCTCCTCCTACGATGGCAATCACGACACCAGCAACGAAGAGAACACCTCCAACCATCTCGATTCTAGCACTGATCGATTCCTGAACGAGGTCGCTCCCGCTCCTACCGCCTCTCATAACGACGGAGTGGGTAATGAAGTGATTATGGGTGGCAAATCAGGCAACAAGGAGAAGACGAGCACGAAGAGGTCAAGGACACAACATGACGATGCATCTTCGTCCAAGGATGTTGGCAGCGCACGGAAGAGGACCAAGACTTTCACAGGCGCTGCCTCTAATAGAATGTCCAGCGCTCAGATCGAGTTCGATGCCCTGATTAATGGCAGTGACCATTATAGCCCGGCCCAGTCAGGTGGCCGCAGAACTAACAACTCTGCTGCTACCCTCGACCCTGCTGAAATGGTCTCGGTCGAAGAGCGCACCCAGTACACAGAACCGCTCGATCTTAGTCTGGGACTTTCAACATCGAACGACGATATAGCTGGTGGACACGATGAGCCCAACAACCTCGACACTGCGCCGATACAATTATACACACCGCATCAAGCCTACACGCCCCAGACCAGCTTCTTTGGTGCCAATTTGCAGGGTGGCACCACAAGCAGAAGCTCAATGGGGAACTACCAGTCCTTCACCATCGATCCCAACACTCTGAACCTGGACTACAACAAGATAAATCCTTTTGGTAGCCTGACTCAGGCCTCGTTCGATGGCGATACCGACACTGAAGAGACCAGGGCTCTCGCTGGCATTTTCAGAAGGACTACCTCGGACAGAGATGTTGCTAGCAACGATACAAGAGCTGACGCAGAGGTGCTCACGAACATGCAGGAGATGCAGACGAGCTCGGAGAAAGGTGCAAGTGGTGTTGTGGCTCCAGAACACCTGGTTGCTCCGGAAGACGCGCCTCAAGGTTCTCCGTCATTCTCGCCCATCACCAATCCTGACGACAACAATCGAGATCTCGAACCTGTTGGCGAACAGCAGAACCTGGATGGGGTAACGCTGCCCGAACAGCAGCATGTTGAGACTCTAGACGAGCCCATCAAACTAGCACCAAAGAAGAGAGGTCGAAAGCCGAAGCCGAAGAAGCCAGACGATGCGGCCGTCAATGAACAGAACGATGTTGATGAACTTCAGATGGACGACCACAATGGCACCCGTACCGTCCGAGCAGGCACCGTCGACTCTGTATCCAACATCTCAGACATCTCGCATGCAACAATCAGCAGCAAGACGGGTCGAAAAAGAAAGGCCACGAAAAGTGATATGGCGCCACCCGAAGTGCTGTCTAAGCAACTGCCTTCGAGTGATCTTGGTCTTGACAAGAAAGATGTAATCGGCCTTTCTCCTGAAAGGTACATTCCCAGGCCAAGCAGGCGGCGAGGACGTGCTGAGCCCGAGCCGACCCCGGAGGCCGCCGAAGTACAGCCAGATGAGCCCAGTCAGCAGAGCGCTGCACGGGAAGCATCTGACAAGCCTGTTCCAGCCAGCGGCAAAAAAGGCAAGAAGAGCAAAGTTAAGCGAGCAAAGACACATGCGGCTCACGTGCTGGGTAAAAGTGCGGATTTCCTTGATGACGAAGAGAAAGAAGAAGCCAAGGAGGTGGTGTTCCTAGATGAGCAACCAGCAAAGGTCAAGTTCCAGCCGTTACCAGAGCTCAGTCCTGATCGGAAATTAAAGAAAGAAGAGCTTGCAGCGAAGCCTGCTGAGACTCTGGCTGAGGCTGACGAAGATGACGAAGATGTTGGCAAGAGCGGCAAGCGGACCGCCAAAATCACAATCGATGTGCCTGCCCTCCCTAGATCTGACGACCATGAAGATTTGCCGCCCCCGGTACCCGAGCCTAAGAAGCGAGGGAGAAAGCGAAAGAAACCGATTGAGCAGCCGGTCGAAGAGCCACCTGCCAAAGAGGCACTGGAGGAGGAGCGATCGGCTCTGGTTGAAAAGGATGCAAATACTGCAAACAAGATGGCAAAGGCCTCAAACACCTCCAAGGATACCGAAGTCATCGAGGACGAAGATGGACAAGTGAACAAGGAGAACAGTGTCGTCAAAGGCCAAGAAGATGCTACCGAAAACCCGTCAACTCCTGGAAGATCCGCTTCCACACCTGCGCCCAAGCCCGCTCATTCACCACTGAAACGTGCAGCCTCCACGACTCCCCTTTTCAACGCCCGCACTCGGATCGGTCTCTCGAAACGCCATTCTATCCCTTCACTCTTGCGTAAAGTTGATCGGAACAAAGAGCCGCCAAAGGCCATCGAGAGGAAGGAGAAATTGAACAAGCGGCAGTTGGAGGAGAAGGAGCAGGAACGCATCGCACGCGAGGAGGCGGAGGCGGAGGGAAGAGAGTATGTTCCGCCGGATCTGATGAGAGGGAAGGACGGGTTGCTTGTGGAGTGGGATTTCTGATGAGGAGGTCCGGACGGATATATCAAGGGCTATGGCGAAAGGAGTGATGCACCAATAGCATTGCATCTCAGCGCTATGGTCCCAAGGTGGCCTTTACGAACGTTTAATGATGGGTCGATAGGGAATGGAGTATGGTCAAGAGAGGGGTAATAGGGCGCATCGTGCAACAGAAAGGGTCATGGTGGTCTGTGAGTTGCTCTGCATATGATACCCAAATACGATTTACGAGCAAGACGAGAACGTACTTTGCAAAATATAATGCTGTCTGTTATTTCGCGTTCAGTGCTGCAGGTTAGTGATCGATGTCTCTGTAACTTCTGTGTGTCCGCGTCAATGCAACCTCGTTGCCTTGCTGGACCTCGCGGGAAGGGTCGCAA
The DNA here is from genome assembly GCA_002319055.1 of Knufia petricola. Classification (NCBI taxonomy): domain Eukaryota; kingdom Fungi; phylum Ascomycota; class Eurotiomycetes; order Chaetothyriales; family Trichomeriaceae; genus Knufia; species Knufia petricola. The sequence continues at coordinate 75,200 of NMUC01000083.1, read as the reverse complement.
GTCGCTGCACTCGAGTGGTGTCACTTGAAGAGGACGATTGGTATAGAGGTTGGCAGCTTGGGAGGAGGGAGAAGCACGACGATGGGAAGGAAGAAGGGGGGAGGGGAAAGATCTGTCTCATGGGGGACTGGGAAGAAGCGATGCTGTCAGGTGGAGGGAGGCACGAGCTGGGAAAAGCAAGGTATGTATGATGAGCTGGTCAAAAGCAGACACGACACCAAGCGAAGGAAAAAGCACGAGCAAGTGGGAGACAGGCACGGCCTGTCAAGACCTGAGACATGAGACAGCAGGCGCGGCAGCAACAGCGGGAACGGGAAGATAAGATCTGCCGTGGCGATTAGGAAACGCACGACCAAAGCTGGAAAAGTGGGAAGGGGGCGTGCCCGCTACGGACTGGGAATGTAGGCTCAGCCCTAGGAAGTCGCAATTTGGTCCTGGCAAGCCAAGGCAACTCTTCGCGGGAAAGGCACGGCTCGGGACAAGATCTCTTGCGATAATCCTGGCAGGAAGATCCCGTCCACAACTAGCAGGGGTTGCCTGGCAGGAATCGATTTCCGTGCTGCTAGGGTTTCAGATGCCCTGGCATGATATCGGTTAGTTAGTGCTCATGCAGCTAGGTTTCAATAGTACGGCGGTGAAGGAGATATGTGCCGGGCGATTTGCTTAGATTGACATGGAAAGGGAAGAGATGGTCTGTTGAGTTGTATGTCTCGTACGTATTATTGTCATTACCACATCAATGTCTATTGCCGTTATTCCTGGTGTCTATAGTTGAAAGCAAAGCATGTCCTCCTTACTCATGCATATGTGTGTAGATATGTCCGTCCCAATCCAATGTTTTGTGTACTGCTGCAATGCCGGCAGCGATCGTGAGGGTTCGCATCACAACGTGAAAGTTCCTGGTGTTCTGTACTCCAAATGTACATATAAAGAGCGGAGTGGGCCGAAATGACGCTTAGAAGGTAAATTGCATGAGACCGGGATTCAGGACCAGCGGAAGTAGGAAGTGAAACACAACCAGCATTGCCAGCGGGAATATGGCCGTGAACCCGGTGATCTGCCAGTGGTACGGCACCAGCTCGCCTACAGGTCCGAGACCAGAGAAGACGAGCATGACTGCTGTGGCGCCGATGCAGAACATGAACGTGAACTTGAATTTCTTCAGGATGGTGGGGATCTCTTTGAAGAAAGAGGTGTTTGTTGCTTCCTTCGCTGTTGCGCCCCAGGACATGTCGATGCTGCAAAGATGGCAGACGATTGCTTGAGACACGTGCACCGACACACCGCCGAGGAATACTGTGAGGAGAAGGAGCCACTTGAGATTCCCGAAGAGGCTGGCGAACATGCCTTTGTTTTCTGTGCGGTAGCGGACGACAGCCAGACTGACGGTACCAAGGGCCTGGAAGACGACGATGATACCAAAGTAAATCTTGAAGGAGTCGACGTAGTATTGGTCCAGGTGGCCGTTGTACCACCCAACGAGGAAATAGTTTGCGACCGTGAGCGGCCAGGCGGCGCCGAGCGCAAAGTACGTGCCGATGTATGACATGATGGTGATTTTACCCATCCAGGACATGTTAGACCAGATGAAGCGGCGGAAGAGGGGAGTGAAGGGCCCACGAGTGAACCAGTGTTTGAAGGGGTTGAAGAGGAGCTCAGAACAGCCATAGGCATATTTCTCCCAGCGAGCGAGTTCGTCATAAACGGTCAAAGAGACACCTTCTTTGAAGCCGTCGCCAAAAACAGTGCTGAAGCGGAGAACGTAGCCATGAGATTGCAAGCGGAGGGCCATGTCGAAGTCCTCACTGACGGTATTTTCGGCCCAGTATTTCTCCGTCGTGCTACCTGGAAGAGTGAAGGAGACATCTTGGACGGCGGACCAGCGGAGGATGGCGTTGTGGCCAACGAAGGGGGCAACGTCGCCGTTAGCGACACCAAAGCGGATGGCGGTGTAGATGAGGTTGGTAAAGAAGGTGATACCCTGTTCGAAGAAAGAGGTAGTAACGTTCATGACACCGGAGGAGAATTGGATGATGGCGACCGAAGGAGACTGCTCCATCTCGCTCACAGCGTCAAGGAAGCAGTCATCTGGGACTCGGGTGTCGGAGTCAATGATAAGGATGTAGTCTCCGACTCTGAGGTTACCTTCGGCCCAAGTCCGGCCTTCGTCGTCTTCTATGATTTGTGCGAGGCATTGCTGATAGAGAGCATCGTCATCATCTTGGTTCCAGGAGCCTTCTTTGTGCACAGCGCTCATCGCTTCCTCGATTCGGTTGCTGACGTTGAGTGCGTAATTCATGTTGGAAGCCTTCTTAAACTTGCCCGCTCGAACGAAAACGTCGTTACCATTGGCGTCACCTTTTGGCTGATGTTTTGGTCTGGCCACCCATCCGATGTTGTTGTCCTCGTAGAACTCGCGTCGCGCATCTGCCTCTTCTTGTGGGACGAGCTGCATGCCATCGTCGTTGATGAAAATGTTCGCCGTTCCGCCCTGCATCTCATAGGTGGAGATAGCTTTCTTGATTGAGACGATGGTAGGTTGAATCACACCCTCGAGACCTTCTTTGTACACGGGGCATTGAATAGTGACATGTGGCAGTCGCCCGCTGATACGCCTCGGTGCCACGCCGGAATACGACTTGGAATTTTGTGCGACTTGCTGGACGGGTCCGACGATCTGAGCAACTCCACTGACAAGAGACTGGAAGAAGAACCAGCCGATCCACATCTGGAAGGGTGTACAGAGGAGCAATGCCAGACGTGTGTAGTTCTTGTCAATCCTGCACTCAATGGCAAGTCGTCGCCAACCAATGCTGAGTGTGAAAACGACGAGTGTGCATGCTATTGCAACCAGGAGTGCCTGGTAAAGCATCGTCTGTCGTGGCTTCTCTGCTGCGAGTTCCTCATCAGAGCCATCTGCAGATACCTCCTTTGCTTCGACGTTGATTGCCTGTTGAGACCCGTTGTATTTGAGCCTCTCCTTTTCAAAGACTGACTCAATGTCTTGTTTCGAGTCTTCCAGATCCCAGAGCATTTGGACGAGCTGATCCTCGATGGTTTCGACTCGCCTGACGATGTCTGCTGGGTCGTCCTATAACTCAAGTCAGCTGGATGGTGCGTAGGCGGACAGTGTCATGCGTTACCTCCCAAACTACCAGCATGCCAGTATCCTTTACGAAAGCAGCATAATGGTGCTTTTTGCATCGTGATAGCCCATTGATGTTGGGCAGTACTTGCAACTGTAGACCGTTGCTCATCGGCACGAACGGTAGGTGGTATCCCCTCATGAATGTCTGTATCACAGACGTCTTGACAGTCATGGCAACCTGCGTCTTGTCAGCTGCCGCCCGCGAGCCAAGAAATGCAACGTACCTTGACGTTCAGCTTCCTCATCTCATCGTAAAAGCCAAATGCTTGTTGCTGTAACTCTGATGGCTGACAGACATAATCATTTCTGGCTCTTTTCAGCACCACACCTTCGGTGAGGGTGCCATCCGTCCATAGTTTTTCGATCTGTCGCTGGCGAAGATATTGAATCATGATCTCGCATTTTACCGTTGTGGTTGCTGAGGTCACAACACTGGACTCAAGCGAGGTTCTGGATGACACTGCGGATGTTGACCGTAGCTTGTTGCCGTATGCGCCTCCAGCAGTAGACGGTCCCGATGCGATACTTGGCCTCGTTGCCGTGGACGGCCTTGTTGTTGTAGGTTGGACATGTCTTGGCGAGGACGGACCGGAAGGCAGTTGGCTCATGGACGCCATGTCCAGGTTGTTCTTATTACTTGAAACTCACTATTACCGCTGGAGAACAATTGTGTAGGTTGTATGACAGTACGTCGGATTGGTGTATTAACAAGCAAACAGGGTGAACGAGTGACTGTGTTGAAAGAATGATTGAAACGAGTGTATGGTCTTCCTGTTCTTCCCTCTGGCCGGTAACCAAAACTGATGTAGAGTGCAGACGAAGAGAAGGAGGATATGCTCGAGGGAGTTAGTTTTTCTCTGTCGAGTTTGTGGACTCGTGCTCGCCTCTTCTCGCCGGGGGGCGATCACCATGCCAATCACGGTGCCACCCTGCATAATATCAGACACTGAGGACCGCTGAGATCCAGAAGAAGCTTGTATGCCACCATGACTATTGAGCGGTGGAGCCAGCAGTGGCTTGGAAAGAGTTGCCTATGTCTCAGCGATCCTTGTCGATATGACCACATCCGTGGTATAGGTTCGTCCTGATCGGAATGCAAGCGCTCAACAAAGCTCGACGCCCCTGGGAGTGCTATGCCTTCAGCCAGAATGGGGCTGGAACGCCGTCAATCGTTTCGTGGTGCTGGATCTGGCAAGTCACTGTGGCTGTAGGTCCACTGTAGCAGTTGTGTTAGAACTAGCTCGAGCTTTGTCCGAACGAGCATGCCGGCAACCCTAATGCCCACAGCTGAGGGCTCCCAAATGCATGGAAAGCTTCGGGCTCCGGAGATTTGCTATGATGCGATGTATACTGTATCGACGGTTCTTCTTGACATAAAAGGAGAATTAGCGTATTGAGATCGATAGCATCATGTCCTTGGCAGACTATGCACGAGATATCGGGTAGCTTCTCGATCCATGACTACCGAGGGGCGTGATAGGCATTGTCAGGAGACCCATCGATCGGCTGCCAGGACAGACTGCGTTTGAGAGTCGGAGTGTGAGTTGGGAGCGACGCATGGGGAAGCCTGATTGCCATAGCGCTGCAAGCTGGGCATAGCACAAGGCATCGGTGGAAGCTCGACCGGCAGATTGCGGTGGCAACCGTCGACGACAGAGTCCATAAATTGCAGGTGACGGTGTGAGGCAAGCCATGCTGTAGTAAAGTCTGATAATGCTAACAAGGTGAAAAGACACCAAAGCACGGTACCGCGTACCTTGCATTGGTGAAAAAACTTAATTTAAAGTTCTCGTGCCGTCCTCGTGCTTTCTGTCTCGTAGCATTATTACGACCTAGCTCCGACCGGAAAAGCCAAGCTGCCGGGTAACCCTGCAGATCTCATGATGCTCTCAGCCTTTACCGTACTTGTGAGGGCGTCACCTTGGCTTTCCACCAACGGAGCCTACTTCGTGCGCATGCATACGTAGGTCCAGTACTTTTCAGGTACCGTGGCCGTAGATCCTAGGTGGGTCTTGTAGGGGCAGTCTAAACTTACCGCCTCTACCTACCTAAAGTCCTTGAACTACTACTTTTGTCGAGATGGAGTTGACAAAGGCGAACCTCGGCCTCTGGCTACGCGCTTGGGCCTCCTGGTTGCTCGATGGCTTCTGAATAATTGCGTTCTCGAGCGATGGCGCCATCTCTGAGCTCATCGAGGGCAAGCGAAGGCCTAAGCATCGTTCAGCCGAAGTTTCACCTCATCGGCCATCCCTTTCACAACTGGAAGGCACGTTTCAACACTGCTTAAATGGTAACGGATGCAATGATTTAGTTGCTGGATTAAGCGTGCCATGTCTCATTTGTCCTTGAGGTGCCTAGCTGTCCAGAAGGGGGAACTCTTACGCATCCACCCACCCAAAGTCTTGTCACTGGGCATAACATTGCTTCATAGCGGCGAACCTTGATGGTATAGCCAATTGCAGTGCTTGAGATTGTCACAACAAACAATACTTGGATCATGCATGCCATCTCTATCGTAGATCTTCTAGCCATCATCAAACCTAACCGACTCCGTCAAAGCGCTAACAATCTGCTCAAACCCGGTGTGAGTGGTAGTTTCCAGCAGGGGCTGTATGTGACCATTACCTCTATGGCGTACGACAACGGTCACGATGAAGAACAGCCACATGTGTGTGATATGGCACGTAAAGATGATCGGTAGATAGCGAGGTTATCCGACGTCCAGCAGGGCACCACCATGTGGAAAGGAGAATATGCTTTGCAGTAAGTGCGCCTCGCGCCTTTCACGGGCCACGCGATTTGCGAGGCTCCCAAGTCAATATACTAGTGACCCAACACGACGGATCTGCGGACTTTTTCACTACTCCTTACTACTTGAAACCTGTAGTGCGTGCAGATGGAGCAACAAAGTGGACCTCAGAATGTGTGGTCGGTAATCTGACGCTACTCGCAGCTTGTGCATGGTTGCTACTTTTGGCATGTGTGGCTTGCCGTACTAGTCGAGCAAGGATGATTACGACTTACTGAACGACGGACGACCTCGGCCGCCAAGTCGTTCGCAATCAAGCTGTAGCGTGAACCTGATCTACCACATGTGCACATCCTGACGCTTGCATGTACAAGGTAGGAGCATTTACACTATCGTCATGTATGTTCGGCCGGATTGGTACAGTGGACAGGGATGATCCTACACATGTGCCAGACGATATCCGTGATTTTCTAGCCCACCCAGGCCTATCCATGCCAAAAAGAGAGACATGATCGGCTGTATCTAGTAACAACGCCCCTCTACACAGACCACACTCTAATATCTCACGATAAAGTATATCCTTTTCTGGATCCACAGCAGGCATCGTGCCGGTTGGAACGGTGCTAATTTGCTCGATGTCAATCATGTGGCATAGTCGTCCCTCTGCTTGCTCCTCCTGCATTCAAAGCGGCTTTGTCTGACCACCAGGCCCAGGGTGTGTCCACGAGTGAAGCTGTCGATGGGTCCCTATCGGGACGCATTGCAAAAGTCTACGTTGACTTTGACTGAGCAATCTCACTAGCGGAGACTGGCTCCCATAACCAGAGCATAGCGGGCCATGTTATGAACAGAGACCCTCCATATGCTCTGCATAACGCTGAGCCACACTGTCATGCAATTCTTTGACCTCGCTACAGGGGACGAGCGAAGGTGAGTAGTTCAGTCTCTCAGCTCGTCTTGACGTGTTGCTTTCACGTTCACTCTCCTTCACTCGTTTCTTCATCCTTTCGTTCCACAGTCGACATTGGCGAGTACTTCTTGAGTGTCCTGAAGCTGTGCGACGCTCTTTTTACATCGGTCAGCAATCATGTCTTCCGCTCCACGACCCACTACTCAAAAGGGCGACGAGATAACACCGGCGAGCTTCCCTGCAGTCCCAGGCACGCAACGTTCACTTGAACCAGCCTTCAACGGCGGTTACATCAATGAGAAGTCCACAGGCCCAGAGGATCCGTTCGCGACTCCCTGGCAGTCTGCGAACACATCCAAGGTCAACGTATCTGGTGGTGCCTACGGCGCTGGCCCCGCAGCACCTACATACTTCCATTCGAGGCGGATAAAGAGAGGTGAGATCGAGAAGCCATGGCTCAAAGACGGGAAAGATAAAAGGGCGAAATGGCAAACCCTTCTTCCGATGCTCGGTCTCTTCCTTGGACTCGCCCTCGGCGCCTTTATGGTCTATGACGGCTGGACATCCGTGCCGACGCACAATTACTGTATGGTTTACGAAGACGACTTTTCCTCGGATTCATTAAACACAGACATCTGGGCAAAAGAAGCTGAGGTCGGCGGGTACGGCAACGGCCAATTCGAACAGACTACTGTCACGGATGAGAACGTCTATATTGAGGACGGCATGCTCACCATTAAGCCAACTTTGCAAGACGAGGATCTGATCACCAAGAACTCTATCATCAATCTGAGCAAGATGGGGATCTGCTCCTCTGACATCTGGAGTAATTGTGTTGCTGTCACGAATACTACAAACGGCACAATCGTGCCACCGGCGAAGAGCGGTCGCATCTCTACAAAGAAAGGTGCTAAGATCAAGTACGGTCGTGTCGAAGTCGTGGCAAAGATGCCCAAAGGTGACTGGCTCTGGCCCGCCATCTGGATGTTGCCAGAGACGAACGCCTATGGTGAATGGCCGCTCAGCGGTGAGATTGATATTGCTGAGAGCAGAGGCAACAACCACACGTACCCACTCGGCGGGGACAACGTCATCTCTTCTACGTTGCACTGGGGTCCCAGTACATCAGACGATGCCTGGTGGAGGACGTATGGCAAGACCGATGCGTTGATGACCACGTTCGCCGAGACCTTCCACACCTTCGGCCTCGAGTGGAGCGAGAAGTACATCTACATGTACCTCGACAGCCGACTGCTTCAAGTCATGTACAACAAGTTCAACGAGCCACTCTGGAAGCGTGGAGACTTCCCGTTGACAGACGCCAATGGCACCGCCTTCGTCGACCCATGGACTGCGAGCGGCGAGGACTCAGCGCCTTTCGACAAAGACTTCTACCTCATCCTCAATATTGCCGTCGGTGGCACCAACGGATGGTTCGAAGACGGCGTGGCCAACAAACCATGGGTCAACACGTCGCCCAGCGCCAAGCTAGACTTTTGGAATGCCCGAGACCAATGGTACCCAACATGGACTGATCCAACTCTGAAGGTCAAGAGTGTCAAGATGTGGCAGCAGCAGGGGTACAATGGGTGCTAGTCATGACGGCTTTGCTTGGTTGGAAGGAGTTCTGGTGTGCCTTGGACGTTTGAAACAGTCCTGGATCGTAATAATATATGATGGCTGTATAATGCATAGAGATAGATCGCTGCTTTGGGTTAAGGCAGACGCCAACAGGGGATACACGACTGATGAGCACGTACTGAATCAAAGTTTCTCAATCACACTCTTCCCATGAATGTGATGAATTGGTCACCGTTCGAACTACAAAGTCGCAGGTACTCGTATAGGCACTCCGCAGTAAAAGCCTGACTGCGCCGATGTCCTGTGTGACGCTAAACTTCAATCTGAGCTCCTTCCTATAGGAGTCGCTAATCAACCGGCCCGTACTGAACGCGACAGAAACGGCAAAACATCATCTCCCGTGGCAAGACCTCAGTGAAGCTTCGCTCAACCATGTCGCGCGAACCCTTTCTCATCCGCAGTTGCAACAGTGTCGCCTTCGGCGCCCAAACTCGCCTGACGCTCGGCACTGGTAGCTAAGCTGAGTCGTCTGGGGCCCCCTTGCGGGACCAGGCTTGCCTTCCTGCCTCCCTCAACATCAATAGCAGAGCTGACACTCTTTCCACTCTGCGCAGCCTGCACAAGCTCCGGGTTTTCCTCCTTCAAGATGGCATAGTTCTTCTCCGCCTCCCACGCCCAGATGCTGTCCGACGCAAACAGCAGATTCATCTCTTCGAGCGTACGCTGGTTTGACTCGGGGTACAATGCCCAGACCATGGGGATTGTAATGACGTTGCAAGCAGCGAAAATGAAGAGGGTGTACTCCCCGATTGCTTCGAACATGACAGGGCACAGAAGAGTGAGCCAGCCGTTACCAATCGACCAGCCAACTACACCCCAAGCGTTGCCTTTCGCTCGGACTTGAAGGGGGAAGATCTCGGCGGGGTAAAGCCAGGGTACGGTGAGCCAGGTAGCACCAAAGATGCAAGTGAAGAGGAAGACCTAGGAAACATGTCAGTCACGAGTCTGGCAACCGCAGAGAACGGTAGCAAGTCTCACCATAGCCACAGCAGCGTTTCCGGAGTTCGCCCGAAGAGATCCTGTGGATTCTCTAGCAAGCTTTGACAGGCCGCCGGCAAGAAACAGAGCAATGCCTTGGCCAACTGAGCCCCAATAGAGTGTCCAGCGTCGGCCAATTCGATCAAGGGTAAAGACGCAGATCAACGTTGAGAACGCATATGTGATCGTGTTGAGCCCGGCAATCCACTGCACGTCCTCATTCGCGATACCGGCGAGACGGAAGATGGTTGGCGAATAGACGGTCACACCAGCGATACCTATACGAACATTAGTGGAGGTGACGAGGGAGCAGTGGCGCCCTTACCAATCCATTCTTGCATGATTTGAAGCCAGATCACCAACTGCACACGACGTCCGGTATGCAGCTTGCCACTTCCAACGCCGAACAGCATCTTCCAGTATGCTTGAGCTTTGGCCGATGATTTTTCAAGTTCAACGATGTTGCAAATGTCAGCGTACTCTGCTTCTGCCCTGCCTTCATCTTCGCCGGTTTCGCCCCGGAGGCGACCCAGGACGTATCTAGCTTCGTCGCCTCGTCCGACCTTGGTGAGGTATCTCGGTGATTCCGGGAATGCCCAACAACCAATGAATAAACCAATAAGCAGTATAATCTGGAAAAGAATCGGGAATCGCCAGGTGAAGGCAGTCTCTCCATTCTTATACTTGCTCGTACCGAACTCAAGCCAATAAGCGACCTACGACAAGTTAGTTTAATCGGTAACGTCGCACTGATGCGAGGAAAGGGGTGCGGTTAGCGGGCGCCTTCGAGGCTGAGCTGAGATACATTATACAATGCATCACAATCTCAGTACCTTCTTTGATTGTTGCCCATGGATGATCAAACCGTGATGCGTTTGCTGCGGTAGAAACTTACCACTACACCGAGGATGTTCAGTGTGAATTCTATGGCGACAAATTGACCTCGGGATTTATGCTACCACCGAAGTTAGTAAGCTTGTAGTGATAACATTGCTGTTCTAAGACGTCGCTGGCAGAGGGTTGATAGACAACCGAGCCAGTAAGCGTCGTAGATGGGAGGCAATGGTCTGATCAATGCTTGTTGTGCAGGCAAGCTGAAGTGGGTTCTTGAGGGAGAAGAAACATACCTCAGCAGTTTCCGTTGCGTATACAGGCACAATCGCGTTCAAGATCCCCGTACCGATGCCGTTGATGAGTCGAGCGCAAATCATCCACTCGTGATTTTGTGCCGAACCTTGAAGCGATGCACCGATAATGGCCCAAAGTGCGCCGAAAGCAATGGTTCTAATACGGCCTTGCTTGTCACCGAACCATCCGCCGAGCAGGGCGCCCACTAGAGTGCCCAGGTAATAGACTGCCACGATGCCACCTTGGAGAAGCGAGTCGTAGATGATGGGTGAGCCATCGGTTGGGTCTTGTCGACCGAAACCCATCAGTGTGTAGTAGTCTTGAGCGTTGTTCACGCCAGCCATCATACCTGAGAACCATTAGCGAAGCACAGCCCCATGTTGCTAGATAGACGGACCTTGGTCATAACCGAAAAAGAAGATACTCAAGCCAGCAAGAGCATTGATGGCGATTAGGAGTCCTCGCTTCTCGAGGTGGTGCACCACATTCCATCTTGGAATCTTGTCCATCCTGACGATGTATCTTAGTGATAGAACGATCTTTCGTACGCTGGAGTTCAGATGATTAGTAGACAACGCATGGCAGGAGCTCAGCTATCGACACATGGCGTCTTCGTAACTTTTGTAACCAGCTCAAATGTATCGTGGGGATCATGCTGTGAGACTTCTCCCCGACCCTTGCCACGATATTGAACCCCAGATTACATAGTTTGCGTTGCGGAGCTGTGTGTATGACTATGCGAAACGGCAGGAAGAGCCGTGCGAAACGGTCTTGCAGCGTCGAATCGGGGTTGCACCAAATGCTCCCGGCCTGCAAAGATGAGTTGGTGGCCGGCATCCTTGTATACACAGGTATCAATACAGAAGCGGTAAAGCTCATGTTCGGGGAGAACAGATATTTCCACGCAAACCAATCGTAAGCTTGAACGAGCCACCATCTTCGCTGATCTTTTTTGCCAAGGCCATGGAAGAAAAAAAGCCGACCACAAAATACTTGTCACGAACAAGCTAGGGCTTGATTCCGACCAGTGGGCCTCGCGGCTTGGGGCACTTCGGGCTCTGCTATACCTAAACTCTCAGCGGTGTTCTTGTTGCTATCATCGGCTTACTACTTCGGGGTTTTCCCGGCTGGAACAGTACTCCATTCAACGCAGACTGACCGTCTACCAGGGGATCGGTCATGTGATTTCCACCCCGCTTACAACGATGTCGTGCAGTATTTGCGGTCGGTACAATGCAATAATTGAGCCTACGGCCGTACATTGGTCACGTGTTTGAACCCGAGCCTCTTGATGCCTTCGGACGACAGTATGGCTCTATACGGTTTCATAACTATTCTGCATAGCCTCGAACACTAGCGACTCCAGAACTTCCCGAGCCCTGATCATGTCCGGCGACTCGTGTGACCAAATCTCAAGCTGCTTCAGCACTTTGCCAAACCTTCCTTGCAAGTCCGATCCGGTGACCCCCGCAGTGTGAAGATCAGAGTTGGAACGAGGGTTGGCATCTGAGCTACTGGAAGCTGGGTATGCATTACCAACCAGTGTCTGCCATCCACCAGGGATTAGTTCAAGGTACCCACTCTTGACCACAGCTAACAGTATGAGTGATGAGCAGATGATGTTCCGAAGGTCAAACCACAAGCCATGATGTCTATGAGGTATCGCTCGTGTGTCTAGGATCGTTAGGTTGCAGTCTATCGCCCGTGAGATCAAGGTCCAGAAGGCGTCCTGCTCGTGACAGTGTATATTCGAAGGAGACGCTAATGTCTGCGGAAGGCTGCTCTGTCGCAGACGTACTGAAGAGGGTAGTTCTGGTCGAGCATGCACCAAATAATACATAAATGGCTGATATAGCCAGTGGCGCATCTCCAGAAGTCGATTCTCCGTAGCCCAGCTGAGTTCCCGCACTACAAAGCCAGCTTCAGCGCCCCCAGGGGAGGCTATGCGTGGAGCCCTGATTGTGAAGTTGGTCTCGTATTTCTGCATCGCTGGCGGTAGATTGGTCTGCCACGTTGAGACCTGCGCTTCAAATTCGATCGCCACGTCCAGATATGGCTCGATGTTCATCCACTCGCTCCTGTCCTGCCGGAAAAATGTGTTGATGACCCTGTTGCCAATCCTACGGAGCGCAACCTCAGTCAAGTAGTAATACCAGCTTTCCTCCTCGTTGCAAAGCCGTTTTGCATGCATCTTCACCTCGTCGTCCTGTCCTGGTGATAGCATCTGGGAAAATGAGAGAATTGAAGGGGAGGCTTCAGCGTCAGTCAAAGGGGTGGCGTGGCTTAGCGTAGGTCGATGATCTGTTGCCAGCGGAGAAGGTGGGGAGGGGAACATGTTAGGAAAGCCGTAGGCTGCGATCTCTGTCTGCGGTAGTGGCAATTCGATGCGGAACTCGGCTTCGGACTTGAAGCAGGACCAGTACAGTCGCTGCTCTAGCCTAGTTGTCTTCGAGCTCGTGGAGGGCGATTGAAGAGGAGGGCTCATGAGGACAGAACCATCGTCGGATAGCCGGCCATTCATCTTGAGGTAGAGCTGATAAGTAATTGAGGCTTGGTGGAAATACTGCCACGAGAGCAAAGGCCGAAGCGTGTACATAAGATAGACTGCCATATGTTAGCTCTGACCCAATTTTCGTGGGCGGACGATTACCTCCGGCGAAAAAGTTGCACTGAGCCGCTACAATAGATGGTCGAAGTCCTCCGAGTCGCCGGGAAGCCTGCACAAAACAGTAGTCTGCTTGTTCTTTCTCTCGATTCGGTGCTACAATTTGCCTTGCCCGATCAACTGGCACATCGAGGACTTGGAGCTCAGAACTGAAAGGTTTCGCGATGATACCTAAAGCACAGGCCATAAGGAGCAAACACGAGTAGCTGTCCCAGCCTATGCCTCGAGAAGCATATTCACGACTTTTCCGAACTAAAGCTTCCACATCCAGTATCGGGTTTTTGGTATGCACATTCTCTAAGAACCTATCGACCAAGGCGGGAATGCGCTGCTCGTCCAGGGGAGCGACGTTGTGAGAAATGTGAACTATCGTACTGTCTGCGTCAAGACCATCGTCAAAAACGCCTCCTGTAGAAAGCCGATAGCCGAGGTGTGCATCAATGAGGTAGTTTGGTGGGAAAGCAGCGTCAAACACAGGCCAAGTTAGCACTTCGTCGGCCGTCGTCTTGTGTGGTGGAATGTGGGAGAAATCTCGTGAGGGCTCCAGATGCTGTTCAAGAGCAGGGACATCATGGAAAGGCAGATTGATATCAACATGTGAGGTTGTCGGTACGCTTTCGACTTCAGCATGTTGAATGCCAGCCCTGTCTGCGCAAGCGAGGTTAGCAGGCGTGAGCGTATCTAGCTTCTCTGCAATTCCAGAAATCTGGCCACCTAAGATTTCGACCACGCGGTTGAGCGTCAAAGTCTCATCAGGCTCATTCAGATAGATGCATTTGCTGTTCGTGCTCTGGCATGCAAAACACGCTGGTCGAGCGTTGTCGCATTTGACCTTCCTCAAGCTGCATGTCTGGCAGGCAGCTTTGCGTCGACCGGTGGTCTTCCGCCGCTTCTGCGTGGGCTCTTGACAATCTTGGTCGCTGCCCATACCATCTCGTCAGAAGTCTTGGTCACACCACGGCTAGCACGGACCGCAACAGACGGGTAGCAAGGGCCAAACATCAAGAGGACAGAGCAAAGCTGTAGGCATTTGGCCAAGGAAAAGTCTCGTGGCGTGCCAACGATGAACAGACCAAACTACGGTTTCGATACAACGCGGAGCCTACCTGGGCCATAATCACATTCCTGCAGACTTCAACGAACCTCGTACATTATTTGCACTAGGCCACGGTCCTATTCTCATCCATGATAATTCTGTAGCAGTTTTGACCAACCTTGAGGGCAACATAAAGTGCTGAGAGCATTATTCGCGCTTGTAGCAATTGTGAATGCAGTGACGTGAAGGATCGGGGATGACTTCAATGCCTGAGAAGAGACGGCCAAAATTTCTCCAACACGCGACACGATCAAGCAAATTGTCCTTCATGGTTTCTCCTTGATATTGCCTACCATTCGTGCTTCCCGCCTGTCTAATTCGCGAACTCTGTAGACACTGCATATCGATCAGTCAGGATCATCGGTCAGAACATCCTCCCGTTGCAAGCCTCGTCACGGCCCTGGGGCTCAGTCACTTGACATCATCGCAAGATGCGACTAACAGCAGACTTAATCAACAACTCCCTCTCCTACCTCAACCCTATCAAAGAGCGGGAGCTCGATCTCCGAGGTATGTGAAGAACAGATACTACACTTGAGCAAGCCCAGAGAGCAGAGCATGATTGACAAAACCTTTCTTTTGCGCATCCAGGCCACAAGATCCCCACGATAGAAAACCTCGGTGTTGCCGGTCAGCACGATGCGATAGACTTCACGGATAACGACTTGGCTACATTGTCGAACTTCCCTCTGTCGCCGAGGTTGCGCACGCTGCTATGCGCAAGAAACAGGATACAGAGTGTGGACAAGCGGATAGCAGAGGAGATCCCCAATTTGACGACATTGATGCTCGCGAATAACAACGTGAGGGAACTGGCTGATCTGGAGGGTCTGACGAGGTGTGCGAAGTTGACGCATCTGGTGTTGTTGGAGAACCCAGTGACGAAGAAAGAGGTACGTGGTTTGTGGGGTGTGGGTGTGAAAGAGGAGAGGGATGGCTGACGTCGCGGCAGCACTACAAACTCTACATAATTTGGTCGATACCGAGCCTACGGTTCCTCGACTACCAACGCGTTCGCGACCTAGAGAGAGACGAAGCCAAGGAGCTCTTTGGTACAATCAAAGAGCGTCCGAGCTGGCATTGAAGGTACGAGGGGTGAAGAGTAAGACGGTCGATGCGGGTGCAGCCACGAATGGCAGGGCACCGACCGCCAGTAGCGGGAAAGCTTTCAGGGCCGTCCTGACAGACAAGGAGAAAAAGAGGGTGCAAGAGATGTTGCAGAACGCGAAGAGTATGGCTGAAATTGATCGGATTGAGAAAGACCTAGCCGAGGGCAGGGTGCCGAGAGGGGCTGCTGATGCTGACAGGATGGTTTCGTGATTGGAGTTACCTGGCTTGGGAATCACGTCGGACGGCAGGGCTGCTTGCGATGCGAGTCTCACGGTTGCGAGGGCTAGTAACAAACAGCACGGCCGAACCCAACGAGCAATGTGCTCCGCGTGCCACACCCAACGACGATCTGGCGTGGCGATACTTGGCTTTGAGCTTTCGGGTCTGAGGGTGGCGTAGAGCTAAAGCGCTCCCTTGCAAGCGAAATATGCGGCGGCGTGAGTGCTGGCGCCAGGCTTTCACACAGACCGCGGTCGACAACGTCAGAATAAGGTATGCGTCTGCAGCCACAACAACCAAGTTCAAACTCATTGCAAACATTTTAACGAGGCGTTGCCATGGCCCGGTGCTGCAAGGAGATAGAAAGCGCGCATATGCTGGATGTTCCTGTCCAGCGTGGGCGCGTAGGATAGTGGTGACGGCAAAGCAAGTTGAACAGACACCACCGTGCTCGCCCGGCCTTCGGTCATGTCTCGGTCCGACATCTCACATACCGAAGCAGACGTGTCAGCCAATCACGATCGGCCCGAAAGACTTTTCTCGAATCTCGGTAGATTTGATGCGCGCCACAGGAAAAGATACTGCTGCGAGACATGACTTTGTAGCAATAGGCACAAAGTTAAAAGACATCAATTGAGTGCTCACTGTTGCCATTGCCAGCCTCAGGCGATTGTCCTTAGCTTACTTCACATGCGATTCTGGTTCTTTGTACTTATCCTCGCAGTCGGGCTCTCATCCATTCCGCTACTGACCAGCAATACCTATATGAGATCTGCCTTGTCCTTAGTGCAGCGCTCAGTAACAAGGCGAATACCGTCGGCGAAGAACATCCCAGTAGTCTCAACATTCCAGCATCTTCAGCACTCATCGACTACGACACACCATCGCACAACCATGACAGACGCACTCCCCCAACAGAATCCGATGCCTGTGCTCGAGAAGGCTGGTCCAGCAGACCCTAAGAAGGCAGAGGAACTGCCCAAACTCTCAGCCGATGAATTCCGACAATATAACAGACTGGCTGTCATGATGGACGCTTACGTAAGTCTCTTTGCTTCACCAGTATGTCTTGCATCTCGGCCTAACAGTTTCACCCAGCACAATCACTTCCGCCACACCTGGAACATGATCTACCGCGTCGCTTCCACCGGACAACGACCTGCCGGCGTTTCACTCCGCGGCCTTATCCAAACGGGCCTCCAACTCTGCCACCACCTCACGATTCACCACACGATAGAGGAGCAGCATATCTTCCCCGAACTTTCAACGAGGATGCCTGGTTTCAAGGACGACGAGATACTAATCGGGCAGCATGAGCAGATCCATGAGGGGTTGGAGGCGCTAGAGGCTTATCTGAGGGCGTGTCAGAGTGGGGAGAAAGAGCTGAGGATGGAGGAGCTAAAGGGGGTCATGGATGGGTTTGGGAAGGTGTTATGGGATCATTTGGATGAGGAGGTGAGGATGTTAGGGGCGGAGAATGTGAGGAAGTACTGGAGTTTGGAAGAGGTTAGAAGGATGGAGTGGTAGAGGTTCATGTTCCGCACGTCCTCAAGTTTGGCAATGCATATATTTGTGGCCGAGTAAGTCTTTCTCATGTATTGCGCACTATGCCTGAGCACGTAGACTCTACATCGACTTGGTTCATTGTTGTCGTCGTTCGAGCTGTGGCTATGCAACATTGCTGGCGTGGTGGAATTTTCTGAGATTCTGGCCGAGGCATCATGTGCCAAGGGACTGGCCATGGCGGCTGGATCTCGCACAGCGACATCATCATGCATTGTCACATTCGTGCTTGGCAATCCGAGCAGGTTTCAGGTTCAACACGCTCGCCGTTTTGACAAGAAAAGGCGCGGATATCAGCAGTTAGGTGGTAACACAAGTCCAGCCTCTCGGAGTGTGCAGTTTTCGTGGCGAAAGTCGATCCTCGAGTAACGTAGTTTATGGTAATTAATGCCTGAAGCGAGAGAGCGAAAGCGAGAAAGCTGGGGCACTTACGGCCAAGCGTCTACCTAAGCAAAACCAAGCACGCTGGGCAAGCAAATTGGCGAGCATTGGCAGGCTTGAATCGAGGAGCTCCCAGCATCGCATATCTCGTGATTTGCACTTCATTGCGCAACGCTGTCTCTACAGTCTTCCTTCACGTTACTCAATCTTAGAGCACAGCTATGCCATACGCAGAGAGTAGAAGTCAGTATGGCAGCTCGATCGATCAACAATAAATGACGGCGACGACGCAGCAGAGCCACACGACCCAAGTTGTGCCGGCAAATCAGCTTTCGATGGCTAGTGCAAGCCACTTTGTACAGCTGGTCGGCTACGTGAGTGATCTACGCCTCAAATTGCAGGGACGTTTTTGACTCGCTGTTGCCGTCTCGCTTTGCAGCACAGCCCTGACTCCAGTTGTCAACGCACGTCTCTAGCACCCATTCCGATAGGAGAATGGCAGGAATCGCGCCCAAAGCGGATCCTTCACTCGATAGCACTTCATGTTCCTTGTCGAAACAGTTGCTTTTGTGGGCATCACTCTACCAAGTACTTGTCGCTCCTTAAGGTCTAGCCACTGGGCTCTTTGCTCTAGCCACCGGACGCCCATTCCTTGTTTCGACCATTGTTGCTGCAGTCTGGTGCTTGTTGTTTGACACACCATCGCCTACAAGACGTCACGTAGAACCTGCCTTCAGACTGTTTACGTTGCTGTCTTGACTGTACACAGTCGCCTTACTCACTGCGCTTGTCGCCCTCCCACACCTGACCACTGACACACGTGCACTTGAGTCGCGAACCCGAACTGTGTATTCGAGAACAGAGAAGGAGTGGATGAAACAGAATCGAGTGCAGAGGAGACCATATGCGTATGTATATGTTGTGTTCGTCAACTGAACATCATTAATCAGTCATAGATCACGTCAAGACAGACGCCCGGCGCGAGGCATGGAACGATCCAAAGAACCCATTTGCGAAATGGAAGCCAAATCGAGGTAGCAGCTACACGAGGCGTGCAGAAGAAGGGCGCATCGAAAGATCGAGAACGGCAGACGACTCCAGACCAGCGATCATAGAAGAGGGAACTGCACGCGGCGGACAACGACCAATTCAGACAGATCCTACTGCACACTCGAGAAGGAGAGACGTCGAGCTGGGCGATGCTGAGCACAATCTAACAAAGGTCAACAGTCCAGAGGAGTTCGACAACACCACTCCAGTGGAGCAGGGGTATGGTAGGTCAGACCAGTCTTCTCTCACACAGGTTCCCGCAGGCAATGGCGCCACGACCTCGGCATACCACCATGAGAAAACAGCCGACAAGAAACACAACCTCCACATCCCTGGCTTCTTAGGCGGCAAGAAAGAGGAGGTCGACGACAACAATGGCAAAGACAAAAAAGAGCAATATCACTTCACTTTCTGGGGCCAATTCCGAGCGACCATCCTCGGATCATGGGTCAACCTGTTATTGATCTTCTCGCCAATCGGTATCGCCGTCCACTTTGCAGGCATCAACGACATTGCCATCTTCGTGATCAACTTCATCGCCATCATTCCTCTGGCAGGTTTGCTCAGCTACGCCACCGAGGAGATCGCCTTGAGGACAGGTGAAGTCCTGGGTGGTCTGCTCAATGCAAGCTTCGGTAATGCTGTCGAGTTGATCGTCTCCATCATTGCCCTCTTCCAGAACCAGTTTCTGATTGTCCAAACCTCGCTCATTGGCAGTATCCTGTCCAACCTCCTCCTAGTTCTGGGCATGGCATTCTTCTTGGGTGGCTGGAACCGGCTCGAACAAGCCTTTAACACCACAGTGGCCCAAACCGCATCTTCTCTTCTTTTTCTCGCCGTCGCTAGCTTGATTATTCCTACTGCCTTCGAAGCATGGGCGCAAACCAGCAGCACCGACAGGACCACGTCCGGTCAGACACTTGTTAGTGGCGTGCCGCAACTGTCGCACGCGACCGCTGTCATCCTGTTGATTGTCTATGGCGCCTACCTCTTCTTTCAGCTGAAATCTCATGTCGAGATGTACACTGCACCCAGCGAGAAGAACCAGACCCGTTTCACCGAAGAATCGAAAAGCAAATGGAAGAAGCGGGCAGGTGTTGCCAAGTTACAATCCGTCACCCACCGTCACGGTTCCAACCCCGAGCTCGCGCAGACTCCTCCCACCTCTTCCCCAACCTCCGCCAACTACGAAGAAGAGGAAGATGAACCAGAAATCCCTCAACTCTCCCTTCCGGTGGCAATATTCACGCTCCTCGCCGCTACCGTCCTTGTCGCCCTCAACGCCGAGTTCTTGGTCGATTCCATCAACGCGGTAACCTGCGACTCCAACGGCATTTCCAAAACTTTCGTTGGTCTGATCCTTCTCCCAATCGTTGGCAATGCCGCAGAGCATTTCACGGCTGTTTCCGTTGCACTCAAAGACAAAATGGATCTTGCCATCGGTGTCGCTGTTGGTTCGTCCATGCAGATTGCGCTGCTTGTGCTACCGCTTGTGGTTGTCATTGGTTGGATGGCCGGCAAAGGTGACGAAATGACGCTTTATTTTGACGGTTTCCAGCTTGCCATGCTGTTTGTTGCAGTCATACTGGTAAACTACCTGATTCAAGACGGGAAGAGTCACTGGCTGGAGGGACTGCTGTTGATGATGCTGTATATCATTATTGCGGTGGCGGCCTGGTTCTACCCGACAAGCGCCGCAGCAGCTGGCTGCCCTACGACGTAGCCTTACGAATTGTGCGCCTTGCTGATTTCTCGAAAATTTCATGCACATAGCTGATTGTAGGTTGTTCGGGAAGCATCATTTACTCCAAGGTCGCATACTAAGCGCACAGTGTCAGTTTAGGGGAAAGCATCAAGCTGGGCGTGATTGGAGTGCTGATACACGGGATTTGGAGCGTTTGAAGATCTGTCCCGGGCAAGCACAAGATACCCTCTTAATTTTATGATTTCTTTGATATCTGACTGGCATCAGCTACTGGATGATACGCTTCGGCGGATGCAAGATTCCTTGTGGCTGATATTTAGAAAGCCTTGAAGTGCTCGAAATGGAGCTCTCACGACCAGATTGCTTCAAGTGTACACTTACCGGCATTCAGGCAAACATTCTCAGTCCGCGTACCGAGCTGCGGTGTAAGCGGTCACACTGGCAACATGTTTACGATCATCAACACGCTTGTTATACGTCGGATTGTCAATGTTTCAAGGAGAAATACCTTGACCCGACTAGAATCAGACGGAGTCGAGGCTTGTCGGCCACCGTGGCGGTTCCAGACATCACAGCAGGAGTGAAGACAGTCCGTGTCCTGCTTTGCCCTGCCCTGCCCTGCCACTCGAGCATGACGGGGCGGCTGAGTGCTTTCGACATACTGCTGTCGAAAGTCCGAAGTCTTTACGCGAAGGACTGACTTCCTTTTGCCCTCTCAGTGGGTGTGTCGGCATCTGACGTGCCTCGTTCGCTAAGCACGACGTCTTCTCACTGCGCAGGTATCGCCGACTGCCTACACTCTGCTTACAGGTACAAGTACGCAGCGTGCAAGGCGGAAGCAAATCGAGAACTAGAGGTCAAGGAGAGACTGGAGTAGACTCAGCGAGCTAAAAAATGGAAGCACCGCCTCAGCAGTGACATCGACCATGCCATGAAAGAACATAACCCATTCCTTCAATTGTCCAAGTACCAGCGACCCAGACTGTACACACTGGAAGATTACAATATGTGTAGGTACGAACGTGTACCAAACTAGTACTCTCTATCCTTGCTCCGTAGAGTAGGTCCCCGCCAATGAATGAACATCGTCGGCACCCAGCTGATACCAACCATGAGGACAGTGCAAATGACAGCGCTTACGTATAAGCCACAGTTTGCGTACATCTGGGGAAACCTGTTTTCTCGTCAGCATAATTCGCAATATGGGTCGCTAACGTCGTGTAACTTACCAAAACGGTCCAATGAAACCCAGAATCTGCCTCACGAACGTGATGAACACGCCGACAGTAGCAGCGTCCTCAATGTAACAGTCAACAGCGTAGGTGATGAGCACAGTCGTAACGATCTGGTTTCCGGCTGCTGCGATTCCAGCCCCAATGATGGGAGACACGTTCCAGTCTCCTTCGGGAGCATTCGCGATCTGGACCAAGAACACCACGACACCACAGATGGAGAGACCATAGCCGAGGTAGCTGAGCCATAGCCTGTACTCAGGCTGGGGTTGGGCGCCGCGCTTGGCCCGTTGTTTCATCCAGAGGTCTGACGACCACCCGCCGATTTGCTCGCCGACAATTGAGCCGATGATGGTGCCCAGAAATTGCAGGCCGAGTTGTTGGGTGTTGAAGTGGAACTTCTCGCCGAACAATTGCGGGATTTCGACTGTGATCATGACACCTGTGAGGAGAAACACGACCGAGTACGCAAAGGTAGGGATAACGACGCAGATCTTGCCGAAGAAGCGGAACGGTCTGATGAACTCGTAGGCTGTGATCTTACTGGAGTCGATGCGGCGGAACAAGAACAAGCCGTGGGGCTTTGTGGCTTCGTCGCCACCGCGCATGTACCTGCTCTCGTGGCCCAAGCAAAGGTACAGGACAAATTGCACCGCATTGGTAATGGCGAGCGTCCAGTAGATCCAGCGGTATGTGATGCGGAAAGCGAGGAAGCCGAAGAGGAAAGGAGCTACTGGCACGCCGATGGTGACCATCAATGTCCAGATGCCCATGTAGCGGGCTCGATCTGCTTTGAAGAACACCTCTTTCACGATGCCGCTGCCGATTGCGGCGGCCGGGCTGATGAAGAAGGCTGTGATGGCGCGGCAGACGGCCATGCTGGCGTATGAAGGACTCTTGGCGCAACCGATGTTGCCAATGGCACTGAAGACCAGGGAGATGAGGAAGACGGGTCGGCGGCCATAGCGTTTGGAGATAGGTTGCCAAAACAGTGGTGCGATTCCGAGGATGGCGATGAATAGAGAGGTGAGATAGGTTGCTGTTTGGAGGGGGACGTCGAGGTCTTCTGCGATGTTCTCGAACGCAGACTGAATGGAGGCGGCTGTGAATGTGGCCATCATGGCGTGGAATGCCACGAGGAGGATATTGATCGTTTTCTGTGCCCTGTTAGCATAGGAATGGCAGGCTTTCTGCGATGACTTGCCTTTGAGTTCGACCAATTGAGCGGATCGGCATTTGTGAAATCTGGCAGCGGGTCGAGTTGATAGGTGCCATGTCGCTCGATCAGGTAGTCACGATGGGCGTCTGTAATGTTGCTGACTGGATAGCTCCTGTCGTACGTTGCCAGACGCTCGATTTGTTCCTCTTTGTGACCTTCGAGGTGCTTGTCCGTGCTGTTAGAAAGAGACGAGGCCATTGCAACCGGTATGACCCTTGGGCCGAAATTTCAAGATGCTATAGTCAATGGAATATGCCACGGGGGGAGTTTGGGGACGGGAGAGCGGCAGCAGGTCAGCTATAAGGATTTCTGTAGCAAGCTGTCGTTTCGGTTATGAGGGACCGCGTGTTCAACAATATGGATGCACGCTTCGTCGAGCGCCCAGACTTGCCTGGAAGCTTGTGCTAGCTTAGCCCATGGTTCGTACATGCACAAGGTCGAGAGACTAGGGGCGGTAGCCGAAAGAGCTCGGGGATCCATCATCTCTAGCGAGTGTTGCGGCTCCCCGCCTCCCACAGTGATGACATTCAACCGACCTCACCGATGCTGGGCTTGTAAGCAGTCAGATAATAGTAGGAATTGTTATTTCCATGCTCCAAAGACACCCATGGTTTCGCTCTGTTCTAGCAGCAACGGAACCAGGCCAGTCGCGATGGTCAGTGTGCGAGGCAGAGATTGTCGATGCGTTGCACCGCGCAAAAAGCTGCAGGGACTCGTAATGGTGTGGCAACAATGCAAGCGGAATAATCTGCGTACTGCGAAACATCCTGTCCTTCAACGAGTGTATGCCAAGCCGCCATCGATGCTTTTAGCATGGCTCGGCCAGTCATAAGAATCATGGCGTCCGGGGGCTAATAAGCTTGTAATGGCTTCGCAATCATCCCCACCGGCATGCTTGCCATTCTCCAGGACTCCATCATCGCGATTCTTTTTTGCGGTGCCCCTGCGGGACTGGGGCGCCGCTGCGTACCTGAAGTCATTTACCGTTGTACGATGTACGATTACCTACCTACGTTGCCTCGCAAGCGACATGAGGCCGGGGGGATGGGGTTAACACTCGAATCTGACCTAGCAAAACATGGGGACTCCACTGGTTTGCTAGACTGTCGTACTTTCAACTGAATGAAGACATCTATGGTCACCGCAAAGGAGACACGGTGTCAGCAATTAGTTACACCGCAACTAGGACTGGCTTGCCGAAAAGCCGAAGTCAGATGGTGCCAGGCCCAGGGCGCAAGTTCGACGCAGCTGGGCGCTTCAATCGTGCTTTAAATGGTCATTTTGAGTTTCCTAGCACAGACAGGTCACAACAGAGTAATCAATCGCAAAGCACCACTATCGCGGTTGAGTCTCTAATTCCTCCAGACAAGTGCGTTAGACTTCAGAGCAATCTGAAGAGAAGTAACAAATCAGAACTGTCAACCGACTGGCTATCCAGGATATAGAAGTCAATATGCTACGTGTCAAACGTGAGTCCAGAAGTCCATCTTGACGGACAGCCACGTTTCCCCTTCGCAAGGCGCGCAGTACCATCTTGTTATCTAAGGTCCTTAGGCGACAAGGTCTCTCAGCTACAGAAGACGCCGCTTGCCATCATTTCCCATCCCCACTTCCTCGCCATCAACGATGAGCTCAGCCAATAGACGCTTTCGGTCTTGCAGGGTGACAATCTTCTCCTCCCAGGTGTCTTTCATGATAAGTCTGATGAGCCGTACAGGCTTTTCTTGTCCAATACGATCCACACGCGCTAAGGCTTGTCCTTCTAACATGGGATTCCATTGCGGTTCGCGTAAGAATGCATGGTTGGCAGCAGTTAGATCCAGTCCAGTACCACCACATGATATGGAGTTTCCCCGCTGCGCCCCTTTCCTGTGGTCCCTTCTTCAACACTCCAAGTTCCAGACTCGCAGTCCCTTTATTCCATGATCAAGTCCAGGTATCTATGATTAACACAGCTCAAGTAAGACTTGCAGACGCGACGACGATGCCTCTATGATGGTTCCAGCTTTGGACGCGGAATTCATCATAGGTGAGGCCCTTGACAGGGTTAAATTCATACTTCGTGAGGTAGAAATTACTACTTTCAGGGAAACACGTCTGGAAGCTGTTTACGAGGCAGTGCGCTCTATTGAACGCGATCAAGAGCATCGCAAACGTCTCCGGAATCTGCGACGCATCGAACCCCTCCTAGAGGGTCTGCGGCTGCTTGGTAAGGCCACTGGCATATTCTGTCACGATGCTGCTTGCCTGAATTACAGCTAGGTACGCACTTTACCATTCGATCGATTGTCGCGCTCACTCTCACAAGACACCTGTCGAGTATCTATTACAAGTACGTCGCTGCGCCATTTTCGGTAGTCTTCTGGAGCATACTACACTATATGAGTGAAGGAGGCGGCCATAACTTCTACTATAGCATAGCACCTGTTCTGACTTGACTGTATCTGGTCGCCAGACACACGACTCACTACTTGACCTCTCTCTGATATAACTCTAGGTCGCAGTTGAGCATGACGATTGTTTCGAAGAGCTTCTCGCGGCGTACTCTCAGATCGCGAAGCATTTGCCCCGATCAGCGGAGCCGTCATCTTCAACTGAAGAGAACGGAAACATCCAATTTCTCCTAGCCACTTTCAATAGCGATATTCTGGAATTCCATGGGCAGGTGTATCTTTTCCTGAAGAGAGGCGCCTGGAAACAGGTTTTCAACGCTTCGAAAGAGCCTCGAGTGGTTGGAGCTTGGCAATCACGACCGGGAACAAGAGAGGATCTTCTTGCAGCGGGCAGAGCCACGCGAAGTAAGAACATGCCAGTGGATTCAACAGCATCCCCAGTTCAAATCCTGGCTGGGCCGCAAGGACGAGCCACCATTCCTATGGCTGAGAGGCAAGTCCCGCTCAGGTACGTTGCAGGTCTCTCCTCAACCGAGTCCTCTCTAACAAAGTCCCACGCAAGGGAAACTACTCTTGCATCATTTGTTGAGCAAAAAGTTGAGATTGACCAGAATGCACTTCTTCTCCATTGCCTTTGCTCGCCTCACCTAGACCGGAGCGGCGGCGATCCCTGCGATCTGGTCTTACGGATCCTTATCGCACAAATACTACAAGAAGCCGATACTTGTGTCGTTTGTTTACGAGGAGTTCTTCCTGGAAGCAAAATGTCCTGCGAGGTATGTTCCTCATATCTTTCATACTCTGCTCAATGCCATAGACCTGTCCTATGTTATTGTTGATGGCATCGATGAGTGGAGAAACGAGAGCCAGACGCGCTTTTTCAAACGGCTCGATGGAATATTAGCACGCAATAAGGATGATGACCAGGAACGCCCCCAATTGAAGATGCTACTCTGCTCACAAGACACGCCGGCGACCATGACTCGGATGCGAAAGGAGCCAACTATATCACTCGACGATGAACACGAGAAAGTCTCTCACGACATAAGAATCTATACGGAAAGCACTCTGCGAGACCTTTACGAACGATTCGGAAGAAAGGACGTTGACGATATCGCTGCGGCAGTTGTCAGAAAAGCTAATGGCATGTTCCTCTGGGTGCGACTAGTGGTAGATACGCTACTCGAGCAACAGAGCATCGACGATCTGCAAGTGGCTGTTCAAAGCTTGCCATCCGAACTAACAGGAGAACATGTTCACCTACCTGAACGACTCGAAGCGCATAGAGATGAAAGACAAAAAGCACGGATTCGTGGTATCTTCGTTTGGATTACATTGGCACGACGACCTCTCAAGGAAATATGCAACGCTCTTGTTTTCGGTACCGCCGCACAAGGTCTCAGCAAACAGACAATACTCAACAAGGAAATTCTTGATTTGTGCAAACCTCTCATCGAAGAACACCGTGATAACACGGTTACATTTGTTCACTTTTCAGTGCAGAAGTTTCTATTGAGTCCCGAGGCAAGTGGACCATATCTTCGAAAGGAGATAGCTCAGCGGCAGGTTGGAGCTACATGCTTACGCTACCTAATGACCTGCGAGGACTTCGTCTCGAATGTCAAGACATCAGGTACCTACAAGCAGATTGTGCTCGGCCTCACAGTCTCTTCCCTTATGTCAAGGACCACGGGAGGACCCACATGATCGACTGTGGACTGCTCGATGAGCGCAATACAAGGCCCGATCATATCAAGAGTTATGCTCGAGCATACTTGCAACAAAGCTTGGATTGCGGTCCTACAAGGCTCGGCGTTTCGATTGACGTATCTGACGTTGATGCTTCTGCGAGTCAAGGAGATCGGTACCTACAAAGCCCTGTCCGGCATATTAGCTTGCCAGTCTTGCAATGTCTTGTAAGTATCTCGAAAGAGGAAATGTCTAAAAATCGATCTGATGAGACTCCAATGTGTCTCACGATACAAGATCTGAACCCGGACGAAAAGGCGTATGCCTGCTACCAGGAGCGATCTGAAAGTTTGCTCCAAGGAGGCTGTCCAACGATCGCCCAGATGGGGATCACACAATACGGCATGGAGAAGTTTCGCTCCAGGTACGCGACCGCACCATACTTGTGCAGATTGCCTAGGTGTCCGCGCTCAACACAGAGCTTCCATGCACCGGTAGAACGTGCAAAGCACGAGCACTCTCACGCGCAACCTTTTCGCTGTCCAAGACCAACATGTGAATTTGCCGAAGATGGTCTTCCGAGTCGAGCTGCCTTGAGGAGACATGTTCAAATGTACCATGAGCAGCAGCACGAGATGACCATACCGAGACTGACGCTATCAAAACAGAATGTCAGGACTTTCGATCGTGTCACTAGCAGATTCGCAGGAACACAGCCCTTAGAACCGGGGTTCTAGAGTTTCAGGTTACTTGATGCCAGTGTGATGTCGCCTTCAAAGCAACTTGCATTAGATCGGCGTATTACTGGCAAGTCGTAATCTATAAACTGGCTCTCTGCCTGTCCCTCCAATGCACCTCACCTCCCCGCGTATCTGTCTTTCGCTCTAGAACGTCAGCAACTTTCTCGCTAACGCCGGGCTTGTTGTCCCACTGCTTGAGGACCTCATCTCTCACGGCGTGAGCACCCTGCCTGCCTTTGTTTCTTACCACAGCCTCGATGTCACGCTCTCTTGGCAACCCAAATCTTGCATGTGGATATTCGACATAGTCACGTAACGACGCAGGCGAACCCTCCAGTAGCTCCATGCCTTCAACCCCCTCAGGCAGCACAAAGAACTCATCAACGTCGCTGTCGGACACCTCGTCGAGCGTAGCTGGCTGCCAGATTGGTTTGGTGGGAGGCTTGTTGATCAGCCGGGCACTGACACCCTCGGTGAAGTCAGGATGCTGCATGAATCTGGCGGCCATCTCGTGTTCGCGTACGAATGTCTCGCCAATACTCCATTTCTGGCCCAACCTCAATTGTTTCAGTGTCACTTTCAGACTCGTGGGCGATCGCATGGCCATTGTCTTGATCGTAGCTTGTGCCCACTCCGCTATCTTTCCTGTGCCCCCTTCATGTCGTCTCAGAGCTGCAAGAATTTCCTCAACAGTGTTGAAGCTGAAGCATTGGTCGATGACTTCTCTAAGCTCACCGCTGATGTTGCCATTCTTCGCTTTGGGGTACGAGTCGGGGGCTGGCAGCTCGGTAGTGAATTCTGCGAGGGTACTGTTGATCAACGCAAGTCGCTCTTGCATACTGGCGTGATCCTTGAATTGCAGCTCAGACAGGCGCGTCGTGAGTGGTTGTAGCACGGAGCTGTCGAGGTAGTGGGTTGCAATTCCAGCATACAGTGCTTGCACACCATGCAGATTTTCTGATGTCAAGGCAAGATACGTGCCAATTTCGCCGTCCATTCTCGACAGGAAAAAGCTTCCGCCTACGTCCGGGAAGAATCCGATTGTGGTCTCTGGCATTGCAAATACCGTCTTCTCTGTCGCAATTCTGAAAGGAGCATGTACGGAGAGACCAACACCGCCGCCCATGGTGATTCCGTCCATAACCGCGATATATGGCTTGCTATATGTTGAAATGAGGTGATCGAGCTGGTATTCGAGCGCGAAATAGTCTGTAGATTTCTGCTGTCCTTCTTT
The DNA here is from genome assembly GCA_002319055.1 of Knufia petricola. Taxonomy (NCBI): domain Eukaryota; kingdom Fungi; phylum Ascomycota; class Eurotiomycetes; order Chaetothyriales; family Trichomeriaceae; genus Knufia; species Knufia petricola. The sequence goes on along the minus strand of NMUC01000083.1, from coordinate 46,350 downwards.
TGTAGAGTTGTTCTTGGCCAACTCAGCGACGTCTCCTCCAGCACAGAAGGCTTTCGGCCCTGCACCGGTGATCATTATCATGTTCGCCATCTGTGAGTTTTCCCATTCTCTTAATCGGGGCAGGATCTTGCGTGCCATTGAACCGTTCAGGGAGTTGAGCTTCTTCGGTCTGTTCAGCTCTACTGTCCGAACGCCATACAACGATCCAAAGAGAACATCGTCTGCCTCATCTCCAGGCTGCTCTTTCGGCATCTGTGAGGCGTATTTAAACTGCCGACTAATGCTGAACATGGCTGTTTGCTGTGTAGGACGAAGGGCTCTGGATCTAAGCTGTGAGCTTGCGCTTCGTGCTGTCGAGCTCCTACTTGATGCTAGGAAACTGAAAGCATATCTCGCGCAGCAAGGATGCATTTTAGAAGTATACTAGTACAAAGGAGTGACGAAAGCTATGCCTTTGGAGAGGATGATGGCCAAACTCCAATGACAGTCAAAGACCACCCGGAAAACCGCAGGCATTCCCCAATCCTCTCTTCCCGAGGTCTTGCTAGAGGTAACTGGACAGCCTGGGGCATACGTGGATGGATGACGAGGCTGAAGTGGGTCCCTACCATGACGCCAGAAATCTGTGACTCGTGAGGCGTCCACGACATTCGAAATTTATTAGTCAGGCATCAAGTCTTGACATTGAAGACATCTTCGCCACATATACTTCCCTTGTGGTTAGTTAATAAACTTGTGTTCTTAAAGGCAGATTGAGCCTACTACTCAGAATCTCAAGGACCAGAATCAACTACGATGGAGGTCGATTCAGTGCCACTTGCGCCCCCCACACAGGCACAGTCTGCAGCAACGATATTATGTTGCAACTGTGGTGCACCAATTGACGGCACAGTAGCGGCAGGAGCACTATGTTACGATTGCGTCAAACTGACTGTAGACGCTTCCCAAGGCATACAGCGAGAAGGTGTCCTCCACACATGCAGAGATTGTGAGAGATGGCTGTCCCCACCATCGCAATGGGTGACAGCAGCACCAGAGAGCAGAGAACTTCTGGCTCTATGTTTACGAAAACTTCGAGGTCTAAGCAAAGTCCGCATCATTGATGCTAGCTTTCTATGGACAGAGCCACATTCTCGAAGAATAAAGGTCAAAATTACCGTTCAACAAGAAGCTTACGAGGGCGCCATCATTCAGCAGACCTTCGAGGTCGAATATGTCGTTGCATCCCAACAGTGTCCAGATTGTGCCAAGTCTTACACTGCGAACGTCTGGCGGGCCTCGGTACAAGTTCGACAGAAAGTGGCCCACAAGCGTACCTTTCTCTTCCTCGAACAACTCATGCTCAAGCACGGCGCTCACAGAGAAGCCATCAACATCAAAGAGGTCCACGACGGCATAGATTTCTTTTTCGCGCAACGCAACCACGCCGAGAAGTTTGTTGATTTCTTGAACAGCAGCGTTCCTGTACGAGTCAAGAAGTCCCAGGAACTTATCAGCATGGACATCCACACCTCTAAGAAGTCGTACAAATTCACATACTCCGCAGAACTGGTGCCTATATGCCGAGACGACCTGGTCGCACTACCTCTTAAGCTGGCTAAGTCAATAGGCAATATCTCACCCATCTCTCTCTGCCACAGAGTGGGCACAAGCATAAATCTGATCGACCCGAACACCCTGCAAACAGCGGATGTACCAACAGCAATCTACTGGCGAGCACCCTTTACCAACCTTGCCGACGTCAAGGAGCTAGTTGAGTTCATTGTCCTTGACATTGAGCCTCTGGGTCCCAGCAATGGTCGCTTTACCCTAGCAGAGTGTACAGTCGCTCGTGCCTCAGACCTGGGCGCGAATGACAAGACCTACTTCTGTCGCACCCACCTCGGCTCAGTGCTGCACGCCGGCGACAGCGTGATGGGTTACCAACTCACAGGCACAAACTTCAACAATGCGCAGTTCGATGAAATCGAGAACAGTAGCACGTATAGCTCCCAGATCCCGGATGTAATGCTGGTGAAGAAACACTACGCAAGAAAGCGCAAGCCAAAGTCCCGATCATGGAAGCTCAAGCGTATGAACAAGGACGAAGGCGAGCTGCTTCCGAAGAAAGCAGACCAAGAGCGTATGGATGCAGATTATGAGATGTTCTTGCGTGATGTAGAAGAGGACCCAGAGCTGAGACAGACGCTTGCGTTGTACAAAGCTCAGCAGAGGCAGAAGCAGGCGGACGAGATGAGCATGGTCACGACGGAGGATAGCGGGGACGAAGAGGTGCCGAAGATTGATGTGGATGACTTGTTAGACGACATGGATGAGATGGATATCAACGATCAAGTGTAAGGTCCATTGAGACCAAACAGTATCAAGAAACGATAATAACATTACTAAAGGGAATGGAGAAGGTCCCCATCTCCACCGCCCCGGGTGCTGTAGTCTGACGTTCTGGATCAAAGTAGTACTCGCAGACATCGGCGGCTTTATGTTCCCTTGAAGCTATAGCTCAACGGCTATCGAAAAGCGATGATCATCGTCCTTGCTACTGCCTTGTTATTGGCCAACCCTAGACGCGACCACACGGGCAGCAGACTCTACAAGTCGTCTATCGTCTAAATTGGGTAGGTCGGTGATACGATGGAACAACCATTTGTCCATACCCACAGCCTCGTGTGACGTAAATGGGCCATCCAATTCGCCGGTTCAGCATGCCGGAGAGAAAGGGTTGGTACGACGGCAGCTTGGCAGAGTCACTGAGTTGCATAACGACAGTCCCATGCCCATGTAATCGTGCTTGATCCATGTGAGTCGGAGCTCGAAGACATGGTCTCAACACGCACTGTCTTGTCGCTTGAGACTCATGCCTATGGTCCGGCGAAAGAGATGGTGTAGTTACGGGCCTATGAAAGCCTAGGGATACAATAAACGAAAACAAGATATTTCTTCCCACGGCCAGCGCCATGGCGTAAAGTTATACTGGCGCATCGTATGCCTGGAACACTCTTAACACAATGAGTCTATGATAGGAAACCCCCGGGGTAGCCCGAAGTGCACAACCTTGTCGACTGTGAGCACTGTACTGTACTTCGCAGTCAGTGGACAGCCTCAACACCGTAGATATAGAAGCCTTCATAGGCTGGCTTAGAAGGACAGCGTGATGCGGCTGCCAGATAATCACCGAATGTCAGTTGCCGCTAGCGGTGGCGAAGGCGACCACACCGTCCCACCGATAGGCAGGCTCTGCCTGTTCCTGAACGGAACCGACACGTGGAGGCAGGGCACGCCGCAGGACCATGTGCACAGCACGCTCGAGGGTTGTTATGACGTGCAGTAGTGAAGAGTCAGTTAGGATCTGAGATCTCGAGAGTCCTGATGTGGGGATACGGGACCGCCCTTCGGTCGTACTGACGTGGGGGCGACAAGGTCTGTCCCACCGCTGGACCAGCAGGCTGGGTGCAAAGGGATCCAAGTCACTGTCCTCATGCGTCGTCGGGAATCGTGTTTTACTGTGTGCACATATGTAAGGTACACGCAGGGGTACTTTGCGTCATTATGATGGAAGTCAACTTCTGCGCCCTCGGTCAGCATTTCTCGGAGCATTACGCTCGGATCACTTCTGACATGGCAACCAAAGCGTGCCGATGGACTTATATGAAAGTGCGTTTCTCGTCGCCATGGTTGTTAGAGATTTGATGGACTTCTGATCGCAATCTAGAATTGGCTACCTCTGTCAGTCACCAGCAACATGGTCGCAGGCGTCGATGAGCCCAGACAACGTTCAGCACAGACCATGCTCTTCGCTGTCATGCACACAGCGTAGCCGCTGCTTGCGGCGAGCACAGTCAACAATGAAGAGCGCTCGACAATGAACATATATTACTCGCGGCGGCCCTCTCGATCATGTCTGTATCTCAAACCTCTTGACTTACATCTCTTCGATCAAGATACCCCACCTACCAAAAATGATCGCATTCCTTACATTCCTGATGGCCTTCGGGCTCACAGTCGTTGCTCAGAGCACCGCCGCGAGCACAACAAACGTCTTCCTTCCGATTGTAGACGCTCAGTCACTTGTTGCGTCAGTCAGCGCTTCGGTAAGCTTTGCAAAATCCCCTTGGCATCAAGGCCTATACTAATTCTTTGCAGAGCGGCGATATCAAAACGATGGTGATCAAGTGCCCCGATGGTACCGACTCCTCCAAGTGCGGCTTCCCTACACCTGTCACTGTGACAGCCGGTCCATCCACAGTCGCTCTCACAACCGTCATCGGCAACAGCATGACAGTAGACTTGAAGTGTGGCGTTGAGGGTTCAACAAAGGCAAGCTGCACACAGATATACACCGGACCCGCAAGTCTATATACCAGCGCCAGTGGTAGCGATGGAAGCAAAACAACAACTTGGACTGCTAGTCAGAGCTTGGAAAGTGGAAAAGTTACATATCTGCCCGTGGCCATCACCGCAGGTCCGGCAAGTACAAAGAACGACGCCGCCGCGCCCATAGCGACACCCATGGGCGGTGTAAGGAAGGTTGCCATCGTTGTTGCAGTCGCGCAGCTTGTCGCAGGTGTTGTGTAAATAATGGCATGGAGAAAGCGCTGAGCCGTCTCCATGGTGGTGGTCGCACGTGTCGCTGGCGGCCCGTCATGAGCTACGGGGGATGAACACATTGTGCATGATGGCAGAAAGGTACCATCATAGATAGATGGGTATTCAGTGGCCAGAATGCGAAACTTGCTTTTCATTGTTTAAGCTTCATGAATCCGTGACCAGTCATTGTTTGCGGAAATGAATTTGCGCAAGACTAGCCTCGGAAACGGCGCTCAGGCGGGCTGGCTCTCAATCAGGAAGCTGGCAGCACATCGTGGCGGCTGTTCTGCGCAAAGCTCGTCCAAAGTTACCACATGAGAGTCGATTTACAGACTAATGAACTTCTCGTTTGAGACTACGAGTATTGTCCGGTGACCGCCAACGCGTAGAGGCATATTGACACCGAATCACCTGAGCAGGAAGAACCCCTAGATCGACAGGATCGACTGGGATCAGATCCAGAATCATTGGATACGTACGCTACACTGCCCTACTTGCACCGATCTCTTGGGAAGTGCGGAAAACATATATCCGCCAGGCTAGGATGGACGTTGCGCGGGCGTTTCGAGAAGTGGTTGTTCCTCGGGAATTCAGAGCGCTATGATTGTCGGCTCCTTCTATCGTGGGGACGATGGCGTACGTGGCTCAGACAATCACGGATTTGTAGCCGGAAAACGATGTCGTTCCTTTGCACCGTTCCTGAGCAGGACGGTAAGCCGAGCGGCTTGTGGCTCCCTGTGGCAGTTCCAGGAGGCTAAACTCAGGTTTGGACGCGTTGAGGCCTGACTCGTTCAGCTGTACCATGTAGAAATTAACCGGGCGCAAGATCGTTCTGGTCCAGTGTTGTGTGACCGACACCCCCGTGGCCCGAGGCTGGTCATCCCTATACTGTAAAGCGCATACAGTGTGGCATGGTCTTAAGCTAATCCGTTGGGCGTCAGTAAGCATCGCGACATGGTGTTTTCAATGCCTGCAGCATGACTATGGAGGTGCCTTTGACCACTATCTGCCACCATCTGTGAAGCATCTATCGTTACCATAGTTGTAACATCACAAGAACACGAGTTGCGCTCGCGGTAGCTTTTGATCTACTCGATGGTTCGGCGCGGGATAACTCCTTGCACTGAGAGGAGCGCTCACTGGTGGGAAGTCTTACCGTTAGCGCTCCAGATCGTCGATCGAGAAGTCCAAATGCCATGCATTGGGAATGGCAAAGTGTCAAGCAGCGTGGGCCGATCGGCGATCAATGTCATAGCGCAACGTAGAATTGAGCCTCAGCGGACAACTCTGGAGCCCCGAATATTGATAGTTTTTGTTTTGTAGAGGTACCTGCCAACTGCTCGTACAGGTATTGGCGATTAACAGTAATAAGGGGCGAACCGGACCCAGCAAAAGATTCCCATCTTCACAGCTCGCCAACAGAGTGTCAGCACAACAACGGCACTTCCAACTAGCTCAGTTGTACTCCAAATTCAAAGTTGATGCTGAGCTGGATGCTAAGGCGCTGGAAGTTGAGGGGCTCACGACGGCTGTCTCCAAAAGCAATGGATATGATATCCTGTATCTGTAGCACAAGAAGCCCCTGCCTGCTTCGCTTTGCTAGGATCAAATAGAACCGAGTAGGCGCTCTTTTCCGCTGCAGCCAAGTGATCAACAAGCCTATCCAACGATTCACACAGCAGGAGGTAGATCCCGAGTACAGTACCGGTAAGCTGCAGTAAGACACTAAAACACATGCAGAGCTAGCCTGCCGTTGGCGCTGGCGCCGGCGCTCTCTTGATGCTTCAGAGATCTCTCGATCGAGCAGAGATCAACGGTTGCTGCACAACTCCCATATGTCAGCTAAAGGCAATTCATGCTTCTCATACCTTAATTTCATGATCGTGCTGTCCAATCAGTCGACCCGTGCTACATTGCCGTAGGATACGAGTTGCATACTTTAGTCAACCAGGTTCTGTGCACACCCTGCTCGATCGGCTTTTCACTGCAGGGTATTCTCTATCACTTCGTGAAAACAGCGGGAGTATATCTCCGCCTGCTCCCGGGCCTCTTCACTGTTCCTCGCAGCTCGCAAGTGAATTCCTTTCAATCACAATTTTCACAACCTTGCCACGGCTTCCAACGTTGCCCCCGCACATACAGGCGACAAACTGCGGAAGCGCATTTCCGACGTCTACAGTATTGTGCATATCCATCCGTTTGCAAAGCAGCAGATTGTGCTTGAGAAACCCTGCTTCTCCTAGAAATCCTTTATCAACCTCGCTCTTGCCATATTTAAAACACTCATCTATGGTCAACCTTGTCGCTTATTCCTTGCACGAAATCGCCAAGCTAGATCTACCTCCTTCAGGCTCCTACCTTAGCAAGCTCTTGCTACTTACATCTGACCAAGCCCTGCTTCCCAGATAGTTACTGTTCTCTAATCCTTCCTCCTCCAAAGAAAGGCGCCCTTGTACTACCAGCGTCTGGCGACGCTCAACTTCCAGCCACTTTGGCCGAGATGTCTTCATCCTTTGCATCATCGGTCGTAGGGACGACGACATCAGATCTTGATGGGTTCTCCATGCACGGAGACTTTAATTACCCAACTCTGCAACCGCCGGCTTACCAGCCAGACGCAGAGGACTTTGGTTTTGACCCAGTACCCAACAAGTCGGCCTACCCAACGAAGATGGAGCAGACTTACAGTCCACCCAACGATCCTCACTTTGGCGATTTCAGTTTCGACCCAGTGAAAGGAGAAGAGCAGCCTCGCTCGCCCATCCAAGCTTTGGAACTTGACCAAATGCTTGCTCGAAGCATACCGCTACCGAATGCGAACGCAGCCATTGCACGATACGGACAAGTGACCCCGCCAAGGTCGAACTCAGAATCCTCAGTAGACAAGCCAGTGGACCAGAAAACAACAAGACCTCGCCGTGCAACCAAGTCGTCGTTGAAAGAAGAGGCCGCGCAGCCTACAGCTTCAGGTCGGAAACGAAGGAATACACGCAAGCAGTCCATTGCTTCGCTGACGGGTGCGGAAGATAACGACAAAAGAAAGCAATCACTCGAGAAGAATAGACTCGCTGCAGCCAAATGCCGCGTCAACAAGAAGGAGAAGACTGAACAATTACAGCGCGACTCCCATGACAAGGCCGTGCAAAACGCCTTCCTGAAAGAACAACTCATGCGGATGAAAGAGGAAGTTCAGCAGATGAATGCATTGCTGCTGGGTCACGCCAACTGTGACGGCTGCAAGTCACCACAGGACATCCAGAAACATCTTAGCCACCTGGGCAACGAGTACTTTGCAAACCACATGCAAGGGCTTTCATCACACAGCTTCTCGAACTACTCCAACATGTCATTCGACCAAGCGGAGCTAGAACACGACCACTATTTTTCACCTGTGACCGACTCGAGCATGATGAACCCCCCTCTGCCAGAGTTCGATCGAGAACCCGAATTTGATGTGAGGACGCCGATGCTCACGGATTGAACACGTGCAGTCTAAACCAGGTCATTCAGCAAAGAGACTTGAATTTGTCTCATCAAAATCTTATTCCAATGCCTAACGACGTTACGAGGAGCAAAAAGAGGAACGCAAAACCCGTTGATATTAGATAACATGATACCGGCACCAGCGAAACCCCGACCAACAACCCATTCCATCATACAGAAGCCAACCCGAACGTACCAAGCGCAAACGAACTTCGCCGGGAACTAAAACATCAATAGTAATCTGGCCTGAGAAATAGAGCAAGTGTGAGCCGTTCTCCTTGTCATTGGCTCAGCTATAACAATCAGAGTTTGGGCGTTGAAGCGGCTATGAGGAGAAAAGAGGGGTACCATTGACTCCCTCAGACAGGGCTCAACTTGGTATTATCATTGTCAGCATGTCGGAACCTGCAGTCGACCCACTGCAGAGCAAACTCTTGACTAACGTTGCCGGACAACATATCCGCTTCATTTGCGCCCCACTCGGCTGGAGAGCTCAAAGAGGGGTCGCTTCTGTGCATACCACTACCGTACAGACCGCGGTTGATCAGCGCGGAAACCAATGAACAACACGAGCACGAACCCGCTCGCTGAAACAAGTTGCACCTCACTGATGCATTGCCGGCACTTTGGGGTAACATCACACCAGGATCAGGCTATTCACTAAAAGCTCGCGTTACACGAGCGTCGTGGAAGCAGGTGGCGACGTCGATATGTAATTGCTCATGTAGCTTTCTGGCATCAGCCCTAATGAACAATTATGACAATGAGAATAGCCTTCCCCAGTGCCACCTCCATTGCACATTTCCTTGTTGAGAAAGTCTTCAACATTAATGGAACGTTTCTGTGTAGTCTTGGCCGGCGCCTGCGCCATCTGGTCCCTTGTTCATGCTTCTGCTTCGGAATTAAAAGCCTCACAGAGTTCACTCAATCTTGTGGCGCAGGAAAAGCAATATGGCTGACTCCGAAGTTCAGGCCTGGCTGCTGCGACTCGAAATGTTCAACACAACTCACTCCACACGCATTAGCAACTTCCAAAGTGAGCCATGTGTGAGTTGTAAATGTCTACACGTCCAGCAGTTCAAGGACTTCTCCTGGTCAGGGAACCTATAGGAGGTCCGTATCCGTGGAGCGTCTGCGATTGCTCTTATCGTTGAACTGACAGCGCTGTGGATACGGTAAGTTCGATTGTTGTTCCCGGATGTTGAATTCCGTGAGCAGCTCCCGTCAGTCGTAAGGTCGAAACCGAGGTGTGCCCGGATGCAAAGGATTTGCAAGACGCCTCGTGAATGCGGACATTTTGCGCCTGTCGCGTGTCTAATTCTGAGGCGATGTGATCCACGCCGGCAATGGAGACGTCTTTCTTAGTACTGGGGCTTCCCTACCTAACAGTTTGAGGCCAGCTTCTTCTCAGCTTTGTGCTAACTAGGCGTTTACCCCTCTCTAGCCGCAATATGGTTCCAAAATCACGCCATGAGACCCACAATGCAGCTACAGAGCAGCTGCAGCGCCTCACACAAAGTGTTCCATGGCTTGTGCCACCCAAAGTTCCCTCCGCCTTAGGCTTTCTTCGCGGCAATGGTGCCAAGGTACCTAGCTGGTATAGTACAGCAATATTGCGCATTGTTGACCGAGCGCGGGAACCAACAGTGCCACAACAAGCATGCCCGAACAAACGCCACCACGAGTAAGCACCACGGCATCAGGTAAAATGACGACGCGCATCCTACTTTGACTGGAACCCTTTGACACCACGAAAAGTATGACAGCATCCAGCGGAAATGCTTCATGCAGGTGAGTCCATTGAACACACCTACTGTATCCTACAAAACTGTTTGATGCAGCCTTGGTTCCAGCTCAAGGCCTGGACTGTGGGGTACCGAACGACGGCCAGAAGCAACTCGGATATCGAAAGGACGCCCATGGTAAAACGACATCATCGTTGGACCCGCAGGCTCCACCGGTCAAAACGAAAACAGTGGCTGACAGAACAAGTTCAGACTCAAAGAGCACTTCACTTGGCTTGGAGACCGGTGATGTTCAGTCTCGGACTGCTTGCCATCTAGCTAGACCGTACCCCTTGTATACAGACAAGCCTCGTGTGCACTGCAGTGTGCGAACCGGTATGACATGCCTCTTCACCCCTGAGCACGCAAAACTCTCGTCCTAAACCAGCCGTCTTTCGGACCGTCCGCGACGACATCGATCCTCCGGGTATACACTGCTTGCTCGGCACCTGCCCCAAGAATATTGCGGTCTTCCATAGGCATGGTCCTCCGGTCAACGGCTGCCCAAATGCCGACTGCAACAACGATCATGCCTGCCAGGCATAGGACTTGGCCGAACATGGTTGCTGCCTCGACGCCTCACTGCCGGTCCAAATCTTCCTTGTGCTACAAGTCTGCGCCGTGCCTGCCATCCGAGTGCTGTTGTTGATTGTACCTTCCTCCGAAGTGGCTGTTGCAGGTCTTTCTTGCCTTGCTATGACGACAGTGCCTGCCTGGGTAATGCTGGCGAATTATACCTGCCTCGAGCCATGTATCCGGGGCAGCTACTGCTTCGTTCGTCTCTCGATCCCGCTTGCTGTTCTGCATCGGCCGTGATCGCCTTGAGCACTGTGTGTTGGTCGCTCTTACTCCTTACGGGGCTTTATCCGGACGCCCGACCGTCATTGCTGGCTCAAATCTAGCGATGTCATCACAGGCGCAACGCAGTCTCGACAGCGATGTCGAGAGTCGACGCGAGTGAACCATTGTGGATGTGTAAGAAGACAATTCAGCATTGAGCAAACGCTGGATATGCATCAATGCAGTTCTACTTCTTGGACTCCACAGTATTCTTAATGTTGCGCTGCATAGTAGAACTAGTCTGGTAGCCTGTACGACCTCTGGTCTGAGATCATGCTTAATATTTCTTCAACGCGTTCCTTGACCATGCCACATCTCCATCTCTGCTTCGGGTCCGGATGGATCATGCCTGTGATACATCTTTCAGTGCATGCTGCTATTGCTTCGTCGTGGCCCTCGGTCCGCAATTTCGTGTGCATACCATCTGGGATTTGCCCTTTCTGAGCACCCTGCAACAGGGCGATACGCTCCATCCTCGTCGCGCAACTGCAAAGCAGCTCAAGTAGAATGACGCCCAATGCGAACACATCGACTCGCTCATCGGTAGCTCCATTCGTGTCCTTGTGCTGTGGAGGTCGGTAGTATTCTGTACCCACTGCCCTCGAGCTGTCGTCGCTTTTAGGGCTTCCATATGCAGAGTCAGTAGCTTTCGCCAGTTCCGCCACCAAGCCAAAATCGCCGATGCGGGGATTCACAAATCGTGGTGATGCGTGCGAACAAGAGGGACACGAGCCGATGTCTGCATATCCCTGTTCAGCACTGAATGCTAGAGGTGACATAAAACCCAGCGTCGACAGAAATATATTGCTAGGTTTGATGTCGCGGTGTACGAACCCTTGGGAGTGTATGTACTGTAGCCCACAAAGTATGCTGAGGAGCAGTCTCAGCGCTGGTATGAGGTGGAAGCAATGACGCTGGGAAGCCGGAAGGGAGTGCTTGTGAGGCGAACTTGGTGGGAGGAGATACTCTGCTAGAGTCAGAGGATACATGCTCATCTGAACATGGAGGACGTAGACGGAGGGGTCATCAATATGTGAGATCAGGCTGGAAGCGTGGCGCGAGCGACCATCCGTAAAGAGGTTTGCAGCGTCACTAGGCGCAGAGATCGAGACGTTGTGAGACACGTGTGCTGACCAAAGCGGTTTTGACCGGTCTGGGTCATTATCGGAACGTGCGAAAGGGTCGAAAGAATTGGCTTCACTGGCGTCAACGCCTTCCTCTTCAGAAGTCGCTGAGATGACGCGACCAATGGGTAGTGGACCGTCTCGGCTGCTCTTTGCGTCACCGAAGGGATCAGTGAAGTTGTTGTCTGAACCGGAGAACGCAGTACCAAAGTATGGTGGAGAGTGTTGTTGTGCTGGCTTGTTGTCAAGAAGCATCTGACCACGCTGTGATAGCAGGGGTACTGGCTGTGACTGGAAAAGTGCGTTGACATGCTGACTAGGAGCTTCAATCCATGCCGCGTGATAACGAACAACGTTGCAATGATCAAGCCTAGCCAAAGCTTGTACCTCCCTCAGGATGTGTGTTAGCTCTTTGTAACCTCCTTCTCGGTATCTTTGTGAAAGTTTGGGTGAAAGAGGTATCTTCTTGACAGCATAATCCCGCTGATCAAGGACGTTGTAGGTATGATAGACCCTACCAAATCCACCTCGTCCCAGTAGGCCTCTTTCTTCAAAGGTCGAATGATAATAGCTATGCGCGTGAAAAGGGGAAGCAACCGTTGCTAGCTGCAACTCGTTGCTTGGTCGTCGAATGATGTCCATGTTGTTCATCTCCCAAGTAAGCTGTTCAAGCTGTGCATTGGGTGTCCCTTGGAAGGCAGCAGGCTGTTGACTCGTCCGGCGATGTACCAGTGCTGTACCTGCTTCGCTCATCACTCCAGGTCTTTCTCGTTCTGCTGATCCTCGTCGTGACTCCTCAAGCTCTTTCTGATAGCTGAGCTTCTGAAGCCCTGCCATGAACTGTGCTCTCAAAGTACTCCTTGACTCACTCGCCGAGTCGGCCGTCATTAGACCACCTTCGTCCAAAACGTTACTGGACCGAGCAAACAACGCTTTGGCAAAGTCTTGTACCTCAGGTGAAGATTTGTCGTACGTTCTTGCATTACTAGCATTCGCGTGGTTCATCATTTCAGCGGCTTTATACCTTGAGAGCTCCTCGAGCATTGAGGCCATCATCATGTCCCGAGCTTCGTCCCTGTTTGGCATGACCCCATCTTCGCCGTTGCTAATGGTGTTAGTGAGCGACAGCGATTCTGTTGTGGTATCTGGCTCGATTAGCTCTGCGACACCAGTTGATTCTCTGGCAGAGGACTGGCTAGTATCGTCTAACGTCGCTGCCAACTCTTCTTCCTCCTCCTCCCCTTCTTCCGATTCCTCAGAGCTACTAGGCTCATTCGGGTCTCGGAAGAAGCTCATGTTTCAGAGTGGAGTTGCTACTTGCCGATCTAAAGAAGAGGTGCTATCGGCTTTGAGCAAGCTGCAAAGAGTGTTTCAGACGCGACGGCAGGGTTTCCTCCTGACATGAAAGCTGGACATGCAGCAACTTCATTGTCGACGTTGCGATCTTCGGGACATGAACGAGGCTGATGGTGGAGATTGAATTTCGATGTTGTGCTATTGCTTTCTACGTCCCTAGGTGACAACAGGGCGTGCACTTGAGCATGCATATGCAATACGTGGCTTTCTGACGAGCTTCTAATTTGAGGTAGGTCAATGTCGTTGATCAGGCACGACCCTCTAGGCTAACATGTCGTGCTGTTCAATGTCCACAAGTGATTCAACCAACGTTTTCAATTGAGTTGCCATAATCGGTCATGTAGCAGAGGAATCTTGGCTTACGTAACGTTCAACCTTTAACCCACGTAAGCTTTGCACTTAGGAACTGTCGAAGGCAGTCTCGAGGCAGTGAACAAATATCTATGCAGACGGCTGCTAAACAGTTTTTATTAAGCATGATGCACTACCATGCTAGGTGTGTATATCTGCTTGGTACGTTCTCTGGGTCGAGAAAAACGATCTTGGCTATCTATCTTGCCTCATCCTCAACCATAAAGCACACTGCAGCTGCCCTAGTTCATCTGTAGTACATGTAAAGCAGGTTTTGTAGAGAAGGCTGTAGCATCGACCTCAGGACGATGTCTAAATGTACAAGGTATCAGAGTCACGTGCTTTCGTCCAAAATCGAAGAGAGAACTGTGAGCCGACCACTGCAGCGCCTCAGTCAATCACAAAGCGGGCAGAAGTCTTTCTCAATTCACCAAACCTGCGGAAAGTCTCTTTGACGGACTCAGTAGGCGTCTTTTGGGTCGGTGAAATGTTCTCTCGATCCTCGTTGGCTTTGGTTGTGTCAATTTTCAATCCATTCATCGCTGTGCGGGACTGGTGATTCTGACTCGTTGGTACTTCAGTCGAACATCTGCTGTCACCGTACTGTGATTTCGCCCTCGTTGGCGGTGGTTGAACGGAAGTGAAGCGCTCGGAGCCATGTTGATGATATAGTGGCTGAGGGAGATCGGAGCTTGTGTGCGAAGCCTTTTCTGACAGAGCATTGTCGGAGGTATCTTTCGGATTGGGCTGGAACAGACTCTGGGCAGCTGCAGATCGTCTCAGCATGTGGCTTTGCTGCTCTAGATCAGCTCTGTACTCTTCTGGCAGCCTTTCCTGGTCTCTGAGCAGCTGCTGCACGATATCTTGGAACTGTGTCCTGCTGTTCCTCTTGCTTGGATCATTCTCGGTCTCGAAGCGTCTGCGACTATGAGGTGTGCTTATGTACAAAGATAGTCCAATCGTTTTGACAACATCCACATCTGAGATCCTTCTATTTGCCAATTCATGCTTTGGTGGTGGCTTGTAGGGAGTCTTCAGGACACTGTCGATTGACTGCCAGGCACGTTGCTGGTAGATTGGTCGACATGTCTGGCAGACTTTGAATTTGCATGGAGACAGAGCGACTGGCTTCACCAATGGTAAGAGCCGGTGGTCATTTTCGAGGTCGGCATGGACTTCTTGAATTGGTTCGAGGGGACCTCTGCAAGATGGAAGGTAGTCTGACAGCTGGCTCAGGTCAGTGTCAGGGTCGGAATCAGACAAGATTGATGACGTGGTCGTGCTGGCTGGCAGACTGTATAGACTGCTGCTTGCTGTTGAGACGGAAGACGAAGTGTCGGGCCTGACTTGGCGGATGGCTCGTCTCACGTCGAATTTCTGTTTCCAGAGGATGTTAAGTTCCTGATCGGTGTAGTCACCATTGGCAGCGGCTTTAGTGATGGCAGGACTGAGTGTATACAGGTGTGCGTCCTGATCGAGCGGTTTACGATCTTCGACATGGTAAAAATCCGACGCGGGCAAGAAGCCGTCAGTGTCCTGAGTGCACCGGTACAGCCAACCTATTTGAGGTCTTCTGTGACAGATTGAGCATTGATCGCAGCCGAAGCCATCGAACAGACGGGTTAGCTGTAGGTGGGTGCAACTGGGCGCTCGCTCACGGGTGGGAGGTCTGGATGAACTCTTGACCAAAATTCTGGCGGCAGCCATTTTTGCACAGGAGGCTGCAAAGCGAAGACTACGCCCAGCGCTGTTCGGAAAACATTGCACGAATCTCACAACGTCACTGGTAGGTGTAGCATATTTGAGTAGGCAAGAGTATCGATTGATCCTTCCTACCACTTCATCACGGGAAAGTGCCCTGGCCACGTGGAAATCGTCGTTCTATGCATCTTAGGGAGGCGCGACCGTTCATTAGATGATGCAATCGTCAACAGCAGTGACCTCGAAATCTGCAGCGACGACAAGGTCGTCCACGACTTCGTTCAGGGGTTTGCCCATTTGTTTGATCGTGAAGAAGAAAATTGGAGGTGGCTTGTCAGGAAGTTCTGAGTGTTTATGTTCTAAGCACGCTAAGGGAGGTTGACCAACCAACTTGCTGAGATCGGTGAAGCTTGTTGTCCCACTTGCTGAAAGGGTGGATGATGCCCGAATGCAAGCTGGGTTCCCCAGTTTCATGTCAATCAACGATCGCGTCAGTGCATGTGAGAGCGTGCAACCTGCCTTTGTATCTCAAGGACGTCTTTCGTGGCCTCCTCTTCATTCGTACAGGCAATCTCCCAAAGACACCAACAACGACGTTATCGAACGACCTTTGCGACGCGACCTCAGCGCGCAGCACGTGGACCCTCTACAAGCCGAGGTCTCTCAACGTCAACAAGTCAGTCGGCCGCAACGACGAGCAACAACCACTCTTCAGAAAACGTCCTCTTACTAGTGCGGAAAAGCGTCGCGCGTCCAGTGCTTTCTACCAGCTACAAAAGAAGACGGTCTTGATCACAG
Organism: Knufia petricola; assembly: GCA_002319055.1. Taxonomy (NCBI): domain Eukaryota; kingdom Fungi; phylum Ascomycota; class Eurotiomycetes; order Chaetothyriales; family Trichomeriaceae; genus Knufia; species Knufia petricola. Next base: position 30,329 of record NMUC01000083.1, on the reverse strand, counting down.
AAGCTCGCCGTCATGTCGGTCAAATTTCAGGAGACCACCAAAACCAAGGTGACGGAAGCTGCGACAGCCGCGACAAATGCGGCGCAGAAGGCCGGAGACAAGAGCAATGACCTATCACACAAGGTTGGGGAGTATTTGACCGGAGGGGAGACGGGCAAGGGCTATCTTGCGGTACGTGACAGGTGCGCTCGACGAGCGACCACACCAGTGCTGACCAGTTACAGGCATACATTAAGCAGCTTCAAACCAACCCACTTCGAACCAAGATGCTCACATCGGGTTCACTGGCTGGTCTGCAAGAAATCATAGCATCGTGGCTCGCCCACGACCGTTCCAAACATGGCCACTATTTCAGCAGTCGCGTGCCCAAGATGATGGCCTATGGCGCCTTGATCAGTGCCCCTCTTGGACATGCTCTCATCGGTGTTCTTCAGTGGCTGTTCAGCAACAGAACCTCGTTGAAGGCTAAGATCATGCAAATCCTCATCTCGAATTTGGTGGTACGTATCGTCCCCGCCGTGCCTGGGCACATGACTGACTCTTATATAGGTTTCGCCCATCCAAAACACCGTGTATCTTGCCTCAATGGCTGTGATTGCGGGGGCAAGGACGTTCCACCAGATCCGCGCCACGGTCCGAGCAGGGTTCATGCCAGTCATGAAGGTCAGCTGGATCACGTCGCCCATTGCCCTTGCATTCGCACAGAAGTTCCTGCCGGAATATCTGTGGGTGCCGTTCTTCAACTTTGTGGCGTTCATCATCGGGACCTACATCAACACACATACAAAGAAGAAGAGGCTGGCGGCTCTGAGGAAGAAGGTAGGCGGCCGCCACGACTCTACGAGTTCTTCGAGTGATCGACGATACTAATGTATTGCAGCATTACGGTGAGGGTCGACCCAACATGGGCGGATCGAGGCCAGAAGGATACTAAGCTCAACATTGTTTCATGCATGGACTTCACGACCTTCGCAGACCTTTTGGATTGTGCCGTAATGATGTTGCTGGGTGAATTTTGCTGCCTTGCAAGCAGGACTGGGCAAAATTCGCGTGTATCTAAGAGGAGGTCTCGACATAGTCGCGGGTGACAGTTCAAGGACAATCTGTTAATACTTTTCTACAATGTCAAGACTTGCTACGAAAGTATCCAGCGCTCATCAGTCGTGATTAGTGGCTTTCTCTATTGTTGCGCTGTATGGAGACAGCCGAGCAAGGATGCCTGTATGACTTGATGCCTGTCACAGACCGGCGTAGTCTTCAAAGCTTATCACGTGACTTGACTGTACCGTTCAGATAACATCTCTGGGCGCGCGTACTTGCCCTTTCTGCAGTCCTGTTCCAACATTCCTGAGCTCGGTAACACTGTACCGATGCCATCCTTCCCATCAGTTATTGCATAGTTGATCACTGTCCACAGCGGCTGCGATACTAATTTCGTCGACAGTCCTTGTCTAATTTGCAGGTCACAAGATGACGAAGAAGAAGAGAGGCCACCCAGATGTGGAAGAAATCCTGTCGCGACCGTGGTGCTACTACTGCGAACGTGACTTCGACGACCTCAAGATCCTCATCAACCATCAAAAGGCCAAGCACTTCAAATGCGACAGATGTGGGCGCCGCTTGAACACGGCTGGAGGTAAGCAGCTAATCCTCGTCTTTCAAGACTTTGCGCTGACACACACATCAGGCCTCAATGTGCACATGAACCAAGTCCACAAAGAAAACCTCACTGCCATCGAAAACGCCCTGCCGAACCGTTCTGGTGTTGATGTGGAGATCTTCGGCATGGAGGGAATACCCGAGGAAATAGTACAGCAGCACAACCAGCGAGTGCTGACCAGCTTCCATCAGGCCGAAGCAGAACGACGCGCTGCAACGGGCAACCTGACGCCAGGTGCCCAAGGTGGCAATGGTCCCAAAAAACCAAAGTTTGAGTCTCCGGCAGAGCTCAAGAAGCGACTGGCGGAACACAAGGCAGCCAAACTGGCCGCCGAGCAGAATGGGGAAGGTAGCAGTGGCAGCAACACTCCCACCCTTGGCCAAACACAAGCTATGCCTGCTCAGTCTGCTCAGTCTGCGCACGGAAACTCGGCGTATCCAGGTTACCAGCAACCGTACGCGCCGCCTCCGTCCTCGACCACTTTCGCCGCCCCACAAACGTACAGTCAGCCGCCCGCTCATGCGTTCCCTCCTCCTGGCTACGCTGCTCCTCCTACGGGTTATGCACAAAGCCCTCCCCCGCAGCAACCGCCATATGGTCAATCCCCTCAACCGTACCAACAACCCTACGCACAGCCGCCGCAGCATCCGTTCCAACAACCTCAGTTCCCAGCAAACAGCGCCTTCTCGCCTCCTCCCCTTGCGGGACAGCCGCCTTTTCCCAATCAGGGATATCAATCACAGGTACCACAAAATGGTTATTCGGGTCTAGTAGGTGCACCTCGTGCTTATAACTCTGCTTCGCCTGCTTCTCCGTTTCCTCATCAGAGAACTCACTCACCCGCTCAAAATGGTCTCCCTCCAAGATCAAGCAGTGGTAGTCTACCCACCGCACCGGGGTTGCCACAACGGCCAGCTGTGAATGCTCCATCCGTGAACGCTGCTCAGTTCCAGCAGATGCATCAAGGTCAAATGCCAACTCAGCATAATTTCACTGCACCTCAGCTCCAGCAACAGACTAGTGCCCCGCAAGAAGAGTACAATCCTGTTGCTCCCCAAATTGGCATGCCCCGCGGCTTGTCCATCGAAGCTGCTGGAGCATCATCTCTCGATGACCTCATTTCAAGTGCCTCCAAACAAGCAGACGACTCAGTCCGAGCGAACACCGTTACGCCAAAACCAGCGACGCCGCAGGCCGCCCCTGTTGCCACCAAAGATGAAGGTGTAGAAGAGAAACCAAATAAGAAGGACAAAGACGGTAAAGAGAAAGCAGCTAAGCCGGTGAGGCTGGTCTACTCTGATAACGAGATAAGTCCCGAAGAAAAGATGGCTGCTATGCCCAAATACGCTTTTACACCAGCATAGAAGACTGTTCAGGTTTAGGACCCTACCTCGTTATTCATCGATCGAGGAGCCCACCAAAATCAAGAGGGCGCCACTAAGACAGTCATCGCTGCTGTCGACTGAATCCAGGCGCGAATAAGCATCTTCAGCTTAAGCTAAGTCCAATGCCGTCAATGCCATACTGACAACTTTCTGCGCCTTCTTCGTCCGGCTCACCTCCTATCACGAGAGTTCCCATGTATGCATACATGGGAGGGGTACTGGTAAGTCTGAGAACGGGGAAGTCTGCATTGCGAGGACAGTCAGCCAAGTCGATCGCCGCTGCCTGAGTCCGTGCCCGCGTTCACTAGGAACTTGTGGTCGTTGCCATGGCGCGGCATTTCGGTGCCGGCAAGTCTTGCGAGGATTGTGTCACGAGTTCATCTGTAGGTGATTGTCTCGCCTTCTGCAGCTCTAATTCCAGGCCCCAGCCATGCTAGCTATCATAATCCCACCCTTCGTTGGAAGCTCCTTGTGAAACTGTTCTGGTTTCGTTGTACAAGCACAATGTTAGCAATATCAATGTTAGGTGCATCAAAGCTGTGAGCATTTGCATTGTTCGCCCTGACCAGTGTCAGAAAGAAGCCGTTCAATACCAGCTATTCTGGACGTGCAGTCTACCACCATCTCCTACCGCAAACTGTCGCAAGGGTTCTTCGTGAGATTGACCAGAGCAGTAAGTCCCTTGGACCACTAGCTACCTGATATTGGCGCAGAGATGCTTCTTCCGATCAGGCGAACTGTTAAATTTCTAGATCCACAGCCTGGATGCTCGAGCGAGTTTTGCATTCGGCTTTCCACCGGTCATTTCCTACACCTATCTTCGAGCACGAAGCAGCCTCATGGTCAGCAACCAGCATGCTCTGCCGCCAGGACTTGACAAGTTGTTCGCTTGGGCTTTTCTCGGATGCGCATGGCTCTTCTCACGCACAGGTCGTTTGTGAATTGCCTTGAAAGATACGTTAGTCGTCACCTCATGTCGAGCTCTGGCACTGCACCATGCAATCGCATTCGCGAACGAGGGGGATCCTGTGAAAGGACATGGTAGACGGTCAAGGGCATGCCAACTATTCCAAGGTAGGGGAAGCTGTTCTTGTAACTTACAATGACCATCGCCTTTTGCTAATACCATGCTGCTTCGACCTTCATCTTGAGTGCTTTCTACCTTCGTGGCGCGTCTTCAACGCGACTTTCCTCACTCTCCCGAACGTTGTGACAACACGGAAATCACCCTCGGTCAGGTCGCCGTTATCAACCAGTTCTGGGGCGTGGTGTCCGACCACTTCGATCCAGCGAATGCCGCTAAGCACAAGATCTCTTTGAAGCGTGCCATGGAGCTCAATGTTCCCCGATACACTTGGGGAGTTCCCTTGTTTACTCTGAATTCCAGGCCCGGACACCTCTCGGCGTCAAGGTCGTTGAAGGATATACAGCGTTTACCTACGAGCTGGGAGGTGGCGGCTGCTCAGCCAGTGGTGGGGATATGGACTGTACAGGCGCATCGAACCTCGCGCAATCTAAAGGCGGCAAAGAATGTTGCAGAACACCAACACCATACCCGTCATCTTGAAGCTTATCTGGACTGATCTCGCGATGAATACGGTCCAAGGGGTTCGGAGATAGTCCAAGCAGACCATTTTACCAAGCGGGACAGCGCATCGTCCGTATCTGGGAGCACGTCGGTTCCAGTGCTTGTTTACCGAAGAAAGTACAATACAATTGACTGTGTGCCATTCCTGCTTTCGTCGCACCGAGGTTCCTCGGGTTGCCCGCACTAGCATCTGTCACTTTTACGCTTCCGAGATTGAATTATCACTCGTAGGTATCACGCAGGATGCGACAAACAGCGTTATACAGGATTGGTTGATGGCGGCAAGCGGGCCCGAGGATGCGAACGTGGATGCCCACGACCATTGAGGTGACAGCTCAGGGTGATGTTTATCTCGGTGCGAGTGATCATCAACGATGTGTAAGGGCTGGGGACAAGCAAGCATAGAGATGTTATGCGTGCTCATGCTCGTGTCGACCTATGGCATCATGTTTGGTGGTTGGCCAAAACCCTTTGCCAAGCCGGATTTACCTGAAGCATCCCATCTTCTGACAGTAGTTTAGTAACCAGCAGTCGCCAGTGGCTCTGCCTCGTGATCCTCAAACCGACGAGTGAAGGCGAGGCCTTCGGCACGTTGCTCTTCACAAGACACTAATCGCAGCCGAGGTTCCAGATATGCATGCCAAGCAATGCTATCGTGCTGAAACAAATCCGGACAGTCACTATTGCAACATGCATGTTGTCAGCGACAAGTTGTCTGAATATACAAGAAAGTATTCCAAGAGCTTGCGCACCAGCTCTACATAGAACGCGAGTCTGCGTGCCATTAGCAATACACAGAAGACCCAAGGAAATGCTAAGGACAAATTTCAGGAAGGTGAAGTCTGATCAGCCTGATGTCGAAGCACGAATGCCTGGCAGAAACTTAAAAACCTGGAAGCTTGAGAGCTTCTGCCGTAGCCTAGAACCCCAAGGGTGATGCATTCGGCGCACGCGCTGCAGTGGTTGGCCAGGCACATCTCCCCCACGATAGGTGACTCCCCTCTTGTGAGAGTCGATCGATAGCGTGCGAGCTATGAGTCTCGTATCAGGTGGCTAGAAGGTGGCCCATGGCACAGTTGAGTGCTCCGAGTGGTCGAGCTAGGTGCGCATTCTGCTTGTGGCTGGCCTTGTCGCCAACTATGTCCAAGATCTTTGTGCGCAGACAGAGCACTATATGTCCTGTAGTGTGGCAGTATTTCATGAATAAGAAGCCAGCTAAAGTCGGTCTACAGGTCGCTGTCACGGCAGTAGTGCAACGATCTGCCGCGCACGTCTCAAATCGAACGTTTTGTCTCGAGCTCGGCACATTGACAATACAAAGAGGTTTGCTGCCGTAACGGTGTTATGTGATCAAGCTGCAAGTCAAGAGCTCGAACGATTCCGCGGCAGCTGGATCTTGGCTGTGGCTGCTGAGTCAGGCCCCCAAACTCTCGCCTATCATGCGCGGGAAGTCGCAGTTCCGGTACATCCAGGTTAGAGAGTACAAAGACGAATCACAATCTCAAAGTCCTCTGATCGATGCAGGTACTTCTGACTTAGACCTTGAAGTCGGAAGACAGGGCAGCGCTGTCTACTCCTATGACGAAGGTTGTGGGGTTAAAGCGCCGACATCTTCGCCATGCGACACTCATCACACTGATAACTCTCAAGATGCATTGCTACTATCACAGCAATGGCACAGACCGTGGTGGACGCGTAGGAGAAGGATACCGCTATTGCCCCGATGGATGACCTGTGGCCGATCAAGGAATAGAACTGTACTGGAAGAGCCTGATTGTGCAACCCGCACCAAAAGACGGCAGCCGCTAAGAACCATTCTCAAGAGCTTAGCAGTTGCCTTGATGCTATTGTGAGTACATTCTTTGCGACCCAAAGGGCGAGACTGACAAACTCACAGAGGACTGATTGAGTTCGTTGTCCTGGTCGCTGGCCTTGTCGCATCCTTCTTCCCCGCCGAATTCGAGAGCGCATACTCGTCCTTGCGCTCGCAGCGGCCGTCGTCGCCATCGTCGCCATCGTCGCACTGGCCTACAGATTACACAGCGGACATTCAGCCAGTCCAATGTCACAGTCACAACGATTACTGGCGGCCAGTACCGCTCAAGTCAGCCATAGCCGCAGGGTGTACTGGCGTTGAGGCAGATGTCTGGCTGGTTCCCGATCAAGTATCGGATGAGCTTTACATTGGACATTCAGAATCGTCCTTGACACCTCAACGGACGTTCCGCTCCCTATACATTGATCCCCTGTTGAAGATCTTGCATGAGCAGAATCCGAACACGACACTCCATCAGACTCTTGATACTCCTCGGAACGGGATTTACGATACAGATCCTTTACAGACCCTAGTGCTTCTGGTCGACTTTAAGACGGACGGTCAGAAGCTATGGCCAGTTGTCAGCCAGCATCTGCAACCACTGCGGGACCAAAAGTACCTTACACATTTCAACGGTACAGATGTCGTCGACGGCCCGTCACGGTCGTTGTTACTGGGAACGCACCCTTCCACAAAGTCGTCGAGAACACGCGCTACAGAGACATGTTCTTTGATGCGCCGCTTGAGCTGCTTGGCGATCTAGCAGCATCTGCGCATGACACCAAATCACACGCTGGCGAATTACTGAAATGGTCGCGTTACGATGACGTGGAGGAACGAACATATCTTGCCTCATATGCCTCCAGAGTCGTTTCGTCCCTCTCTGCGATGGTCAGTGGTTCAAAGCCTGCCAACGAAGGCCAAGACCATAGCGGCGCAGCACCCAAGAACGCCGCGATCTACACCCGTGCAAACAGCTACTACGCTTCGGTGCAGTTCGCTAAAGCAATCGGATACCCAATCCCAATGCCGTACTTGACGGGCGGCATGAAACAAAGAATACGGCAGCAGATTGCTGGAGCCCACAAGCAAGGTCTCAAAGTTCGCTACTGGAGTACACCTTCGTGGCCAAGAGGTCTGAGAGAGTACGTCTGGGGGGTATTGGTAGAGGAAGGGGTAGATTACTTGAATGTGGACGACTTGAAAGCGGCGACACAAGGCCATTGGGGTGGTCCCGTGAGACAGCATGGCTGGGGTCTGGGGAATTGGTTCTTCTGGCAGAGAAGATGATGCTTGATCTGTGCGATACGAGCTCGACCAGCGTCGGGTTTGATCAACGCGTTCGAGCTTTCATAGAGTTCATGGCGATGGACGAAACACTCGATAGAAATCCATGAACTTCAGGAAGAGAATCTGGACTCTGCTCGCCCATGTTCTTGTTGTGCTCTGTGCCGCTCCGATCAGACTCCGAGATTTGCAAACATTCCATGACCAATCTGCTACAAGCATGTCGCCTGCGGCCTTAGAAGGCGGATTGATCTACGCGTGTCGCGTGGCAAGCACGTGGCACGTATGCCAATAAATTGGTGACATTACGTAGAGCGCTCGCATCCACCAAACATAGGTTCACTGTTTCCAAGACTCCTCCCTTCGGCCACCCCGATACCATATTGTACAGACATACCTCACTCAACTTTGCACTCAAGCCATGGCCGAAGATGCAGCAGCAGGAGGTTGGAGCACAATCGAGTCGGACGAGGGTGTATTCACTTCGCTGATAGAGACACTTGGAGTAAAGGACGTCCAGTTCGAAGAGATATTCACACTCGATGCAGACGCCATAAGAGAATTGAGGTAAAGCACATCGTCAAGGTGAAGGTCGAGCCTAGCCACTCTCCTGCCTTCTGGGCTTGGGCTGACAGTACTTGCAGCCCAGTGTACGGCGTCATCTTCCTCTTCAAGTGGCTCGCGCCCAATGCGAAGGATCGGTCAAAACCTGTGGATGGTTCCTGGGACGAAACAGCCGTGGAAGACCATGGTCTTTTCTTCGCTGGTCAGACAATACAGAACGCTTGCGGCACGCAGGCCATACTTTCCGTCATTCTTAACAACGATGAAACCTCGAACCCAACGTCGTCGGGCGGTGACAGCAGCCACGAGAGGATAGAGATTGGCCCAAGCTTGTCCGAGTTCAAAGACTTTACAACCGGGTTCCCCAGTGACTTGAGAGGCGAGGCATTGAGCAACAGTCAAGTGATAAGAGAAACACATAACAGCTTCGCTAGATCCAGTCCCTTTGCGGACGAGACACAAAAGGACCCTTCACAACTGAGCGACGAGGTCTACCACTTCATCGGCTACACCACGCACCACGGCAACCTGTATGAGCTAGATGGCCTCCAGCCACACCCTATCAAGCACATTGAATGTACACCAGACGAGTTTCCGGATAAGGTAATACCCGTCCTACAGAAGCGCATCGAGCGCTATCCCCAAGGGGAGATCCGATTCAATCTGATGGCTGTATGTGGCGATCTGCGGAAGAAGGCAGAGCTATTTGGTGATGCAGGTATGCTAGAGAGGGAGAAGAGGAAACGCAAGGCCTGGGAGTGGGAAAACTCTCTACGTCGGCATAACTTTGTTGGCTTCACAGGTGAAGTCCTGAAGGGCGTCGTGAAGCAGAAGATCAAGGAGGCCAAGTATGATCAGTGGGTCCAGGATGCTGAAGCAACGACAAGAAAGAAAATGGAGGAGAGGCAGAGGAGAGGGCTTGGCGCAGAGCAGTTGCAGGAGTAGACGCCATTGCGTCCCTCGTAGGAGACTGACTAGTCATCTCTCAGTAGCCTCGCTCCCCAGCAGGTGTCTCGGGCGTGCACTTAAGCTGTGAGTTGGACCGTCCTGAGCGCTACCCGCTTGCTGGAATGTTTCAGGTTTCACTTGAGCTTCACCGAGGCCCTTCCAAAACGTAGATCGAATATAGCCACGTCAACAATGAGACTTCGCCATCTCTTGATACAATCGCGGACACACTACTAGAAGACCGTTTACAACTTATTCCCTGTTGCGGACGTTGTTAGTATTGGGACTTGCTGCAAGCCCTTTTGGGAAAGACGAGGATTCGAGGACTAGGCCAGGAGTGGATTTTTGCCAGTACACTAGCTAGTTTGGGAATGGCCTCGTCAGCCACCAATCTGATTGGGTGTCCCCCAGAGCGATGGCGACCAGCACTGGCACAATAGAATTGCCTTGAGCTTGTCGAAGCGTTCACTGCTCACCTCATTAACCGTTATCTTCCGTCAGTTGGCGTAGTGATATGTCTCATCACGCTGATTGACTCGATCCTAGGATCTGCTAAGGCTGTCAACCTGCTTGTCAGCTAAGATCCTGCTCTTACCTTGTTCCTGACACGAGCCTCTAGACTAGTCTGCCCAATGGCGCTCGATACTCTCTGGGAAGCAGCTTTCCCGGATAGGTCGAGACCAACACTCTACGCGACAGAACAACGAACAGACGACGGTTGGCTGCCTCTTAGTGATGCTGACGACTTCTTGGTAGACAGCTTGACTAGTCTCGACTCAGCACAACTGTACACGTTATCAGCCAACAATGCAGAAGCTCTGCAGAAAGCACAGCAAGAATGGGTTTATCTCGAGAGACTTGCACAGCACCTGAAAACTCGCGATCCATTGCCAGTTCAATATAAGGATCCACAGGAGCTGCCAAGACGTGAGATATTCGAGGAGCGGAAGGAGGCAGTACTTTACAACTACAAGTACGAAGCTCACAGGCGTATGCTACCAGCTAGGTTTACCATCAGCGAGAATGTCACCGATCAAGAGAAATTCGATTGTCGTGAGCCGCCCGAGCCCTTCAGCCAGGGTGGCTTCATACCGAGTGAAAAGCAGTACAAGAATCTTATGTCAGCTGCCAAATCCGAAGGTCGAGAGAAGAACCCAGACAACCAGAAGTCGTGTGAGACGAACTTTGCGTTCAAGCCAAAACCCGCTGGGACGTGGATTGCAAAGGTGCTGCAGCCCGAGGCCCCGTTACCGCCAAGGACTAGAGCCAGGGAGGCAGCCCTGAATGGTGCTGTCAACTCCAGCGACAGGCTAACGAGGTTCAATGGCGAAAAGGTGCCGCCGACACGTGGCATCAGCCTGGCGCCCACTGATGCACCTTCGCCGCTGAGTCGAATGAGTACCCCTGTTGGAGGTGCTAGTCCTGCTTCGAAGAAGCGCAAGATAGACTCTGTGGACCCTAGTGGCTCACTACAACGAAGGAAGCATCCGAATCAATACACCAAACGGCGGGAAGCTGAAGAGGCTGCACGTCTGGTCACCGCGCGGGAACCTGCTAGGATCAACGGGCAGCTGATGTCAATGCAATTGGATGAGAACCCTCCTGAGCCTCAAGCTATGAAGAAGAAGCATCCGAACCAGTACACCAAGCGTCGTGAAAGGGAAGAAGCTGAGAGGCGAGCACGGGAGGACGCAGAAAGGCAGCAATATCAACCATACACACAAGACAGAGACGATCGTGTCGGGGCGTATGGAGGTGCTACTCAACCATTTCATCAGCAGGCTTTGTGACAGGCAGGGTATACTCTAGGGCATTCGATCCTGTGAGGCATGTTTCGCCCTCAGTTGGATCCGAAGTCAACCCGGCAACAGTAAAGCCGAAACACCCCAATCAGTACACGAAAAGGAGAGAACGGGAAGAGGCAGAACGGCTCGCAGCGTCGCAGCATGGGTATGCACCTCCATTGGGGTTTGTACATTCTGGATTGGGCACTCCGTCCTGGTTTACACATGCGCAAGCACCAGCTTCGAACGGTCATTCACAATCGGACACCTCTCGGACAGCAACATCATCACACACCCAGCCTCCGCAACATCCTCGTTCGCTGATCAATACGTCCAACATGACGAAAGAAGAGCTCCGCACACATCTCTTCAAAGATACTGAGCTCATTGCCCTCCTCGAGCGTGACCATAGCTGGCTCAACGATGACCCTGAAGTTGCATTGGTTTGGAAAGCAAAGATTCTGAATTCAGATTACCCTGTTCGCACCTGGGCCATGCTACGGAAATGGAAAGAGTGGCGAGCTGAAGGAAAAGACAAAAGGCCAAGAGACAAAGATGGCAACAGAATCCGAGAACCGGTCGCACCTACCAATGCTAATGCTACAGGTCTTGCTGGCGATACTGAGATGACCGATGCCGCGTTAGTTACGGGGAACCCTTCAGTTGCAGCATCGGCTGAACCAGTACCAGTGTCTGCGCCAACGTCTGCAACCGCGGCCACCTCTGTCATTGCCCAAGGCCAGTCTCTCGCCCAATCACCAGCCAAACGACCAACAAGACTTCGGACTAGAGCAATCGGCCTAGATTCACCACAAGCAGCACCTTCCTCACCACTAGTCAATGGCATCAATGCTAGAGACCTAGATGCCTTTGGCGCACCGGCCTCTCTGTCCTTCTCCGGCAAGCTCCAGAGCATGGACCAACTCGATTCAAACGCCAAGGTCGACTCATGGCAAGCCCGCGTCAAACCGCAGCAAGAGCAGGATTCGCGAACAGAGTACGCCGCCAACACAAGTGCTGGCAAAGGCGCCCTCCGACAGCTGCCAAAGCTCCAGATACAAGGCACAGAGGACCAGATGTATCTCTCATCTGCAGAAGTAGACGTGGAAATGGACGCCGACCACCATCGAGAACCCGATGGAGTCTCAGCCTCGCAAGAGAACGAGTCCGAAGATCCCCTACATGGTAGCGCCAGCAGCAGCAATGAGGAAGACATGAGCGACTCCGAGCGATCAAGCTCACCCTCAACAGATCCTGGCGAGAAAGACACAGAGTACAGAAGTGGGACTCGACCGCGGACACGCAACGTCAAGGTCAGGGTTGACGCTAGTGCCTTCGCCCCGAAGACCAAAGGCGCCGGTAGACGTACGCGAGGCGAACCCCCGCGCCGAACAAGAAGCGGTGTATCCACTCGCTCTCTGCTCAGCAATAACGCTCATAGCAGTGTCAACCTCAACGCCGATGCTGCGCCGAGCAACATCACCAACACCGACATGACCGCGATCAGAAGGACACGCTCGCGCTCGCAGAAACCTCATCCGCACACACATCAGCAGGAAAGGGAAAACATGTCCACCACCGCAACTGCAACCGCAACCGCAACAAGCACACGCGGCCGATCGCGAGACCAGCAACATCAACAGGACTCCGCCCTCAACCGCACCACGACCCCCCTCCAACCTGCGCCCCCCAAAAGACCCGGTCTCCGTCCCAACCCGCCCAAACGGACGTTCACAGAAGACAGCGACAGCGACAGCGACAGCACCAGCCAAAGCCAAAGTCAAAGTGAAAACGAGCAAACCCTCAACAACCTCCAGACCCCACCCACGAAACGCGCCGGACTGCGTCAAAACCCGCCTAAACGGACGTTGTCGGGGGACAGCGAGACGGGCGCGAACGCGAACGCGCATGGGGCGGCCCCTACGCCAACGAGGCGGTCGCGCAGGAAGGCGGACAGGAGTGCGAGTGTAAGACGGAGCAGTGTGGGGAGCTAGGAGCTTAGATTGGATTGGTGGTCTTGGAAAGCTGAGGTTGACTTGGAAGATGGTCTTGGGTTAGGGTGTTTATTGCTAGCTGTGTAGGGTCGAATTGACACCACATCAGCTCTGGCTGGTTACACGGGGGTTTCTTCTCTTTTTCTACTCACATTCTCGTGGACGGGGTACTTGGGGGAGGTGCACCGCGTGACAGTTCAGGGAGCGACCGGCACTCTATCCAGTGGTATGTGAGTAAGCAAGGTAGATAGTCCTGAATTATGTATATAACAGAATAAGTGATTGGATGTAAGATCGTTACTGAGGAGAATGGCGCTTTTCTGTTCTAGTTTGCCGTATGCAAAAAATGAAAGGATAATACGCTGTGCTGCGTCCCTGCGAGAAAATAAGCCACACTGGTTCTCTCTTTGCCTTCCCGTGTCCTCAAGCAAGAACACCTTTCCCATGGCATACAAGTGAGATCATGCTAGTCAACGCCATCACTGATATCGTCCAGACTCTGGTGAGGGACATCGAGGGGTCGTCTGCTGCCAAGTCTGCTTCCGCTACCATCAAAAACAAATGGACCAGCATTGTTCCTCGGAGTCAGAGGGCCCTCACCCGCAATGATCTGCTCGGAGTTTGGTGACCCGGTTACCGTGCTTTGCTGGGCGAGGTGGTTCTGCATCTCCTTCTCAGAGGGTCGAGCAGGCATGGCAATACCATTCATTGGTGGAGACAAATTGTTCTCGGCTGGCGAAGTTCGATCTTGCCTTCTGGACAGGAGCGATGAGGTACTCGTGTTTCTCTGCGGCTCTGGGACCGCATCAACGACCTGGGTGTCTTCGTCGTGTGTATCGCCATTGGTCGCTGCCAGACCTGCCTCTGCTTCATCTGGGATGACTTCTGGGTTTACGTTGCCCCCTGCACGGTCAGTCTGGTCAATGTCGAGATCCTTGTCTTGATCGGCTGATTCTTCTTCGGCCCAATCCTCCATGTCGACATCTACGTCAGCCTCGAGATCGGTGTAGGCTCTGCAGTTTGGACATTGGAACTGTGGATATTGGCTGTTTCGTCCTTCTAGCATAGGGCGGATGCATTTGTAGTGCCAGACGTGAGCACAAGGCGCTACGAAAAGGGCTTGACATGGCTGTAGGATGTTAGCGTTGGGGGTCTGTGAGCAAAGTCTGCCGACTTACCATAACGTTGCCGAGACAGATTGAACACTCGCCGGAGTTGGCATTGGCGGCGGGTTGATCTTTAGCCAAACCTCGCAACTGTGCTTGCCGTTGCTTGTTGAACATGTTTGGCTTCTTCTGCCATGATCGGTTGCATTCGACGCGTATCTTGACGCACCTGAAGATCATCTCTTCGCCGCCGCGGAAATCTATTCCCAGCTGGACGATGTCTCCGTCTTTGATCGGGTACAACCGCGACTCTGAATTTGGCTGACTCAAGCGGATGTGGTTCAGGAATGTGCCACTCGAACTTGCAACATCTCGAATCTGCCATTGACCATCGACAAAACAGAATTCACAGTGTTTCCGGCTGACGACTTTGGACTTGAAACCAACAGCCGCGTCGGATGGGCCAGACGGGTTTGCAGTGGGAGGACCTTCTCTTTCTGAGTATCGACCGACTCTAATTATGCTGGCCTCGTTGGGTAGGGTCCTCGAAATGGGGGTGAAATTGAGGGATTGTCGTCCTAGTCTATTGTGATCTTGGTGGGGAAAGAAGCGTATGGTAGGCAAGCCAGTCTTTGCATCTGTACTTTCTCCATTTGCACCAGTGCCACTTGCAGTTCTCGCCATGGGTGCACCGCCAGCCATAGCTTCGGAGGTCTGTCTTCTCGACGAGGATGGTCTCGATCTGGTCATATCATTGGCATCTACAGACTCAGAGGCAGGCTGCGTCTCGGGGGCGGTTGCCTCGCCGCCGTGTTCACTGGCGACCCTTGCCAACGGCACAGACGACGCAGCGGCAGGCTCACGGACTCTAGAGTGTGAAACACTTCTTCGTCTGCCTTCTGGGGCCCGAAGGTTCTTGGTGTCTTGGTAGCTGGTGGATCTGGCAAAGAAGTGCCTCGGCGAAGATCGAAGCGGCTCTGTTGGGTTGGCAGGCGATGAGTGATCACGCGACGATAAGCTGCGTAGATAGCTCAGACCCCTTCTTCTTGTAGTAGGTGATGCAACGCTGCTGCTTTCTGCGGGCGATTGTGGTGGGGGGGCAGGCGCGGGTGACAGCATTTGGATGAGAAGCGACGGGTTGTCGCAGTCGCGCTCGCGAGACTCAGTCCGTGGTTGACACTTTTCGCTTGCAGGCTTCCCTGGAGTGCCTGGAGTGCCTGGAGATTCTAGAGGCGTGCCACGATCGGCTTCCAGGGCTATCAGGGCTATGATGCAAGCTGCGTCGGCAAGTTCCTGTCCAGCAAAGTTCCAATTCACCACCAACAAGCACTGGTTCGCTGGCACATTCCTTGCCTTTTTGTAGGCTCGGACTACTCCGCTCAGGCAAGATTCTGTTTGCGTACGTATTCAGCGGTCGGGTATGTTGGTCGATGGTTTACGAACGAGGAAGGGAAGCAAGAGTCAACCGTGCGAGAAGTCGGCACATTCTCTGCATATGAATATTCTTGTCACATCCCGGTATTCATCACGCTATGGAGCATCCTGTCGTCTCCTATCACCTTCTTGAACATCGCTTCCGTTTACTAGTCGTGCTCAACGGAGCCTTCCAGATGTATGCGACTGTTGACTATTCCAACTCCAGCCTGAATGGGGTGACGCATTTCGATCGAGACCCTGTCGGACGTAGCCAAGACCCCATTAGACCACCCGACTAACGCGGTCCCCGTGGGCTCTGGCTTGCCTTCGTTGCATCGGCTGTACAGACGGGCCTTCAACCGAAAATGGTCAATAATGTTGACAGATCAATAACGAAGACCTCGACCAGCCAGATCGCTGTTTGTCATTGACAACAGACAGCTCCCCTGGATCCATGACAGGTCTCTGAAGAGATTTACGCACCCAAACAACTTTGGTGATACTATCTAGGTAGGGCTGGCTAGCCGTCCCCAGTGAGCACTATAATCAATAGTGCTATTGCATTGGGTTATATGCGTCTAAGGCTTGCATCATCATGCTTCTGTAATTACGGTCATGATGTTAACTGAGCATTGGTGCGAAGCACATTCGTAGATACCGGCTCTTGATCTGCTCGGAGGTGAACCTCGTTAGCAGCTTGAAATGTAATGCTGAAAACCTAGGTAGGCACTTCTCGAAGACCGGCCGGCGCCGCCACGTGGAGAAAGGCCTGGGGGCTAAAACTCTGGGCGTTTCCGAGCCCGATGCTGATGACAGTAATGCCTGAGGCAACAGAGACGCCGCTCGTGCTGCGTTGTCGTACCACAACTTTCTCGCGCCTGTGACTACACTTTCATCGACTAAGCACCATCGCCTTCCTTACCAGTCCGAGTCGTCAGCATGAAAACGACTGCAGTGAGAGCATTACGAAATGCTAGAAACGTTTCCAAACAGTCCATAATCCCAGCACGATCCTATGCCACAGCTCGTGATCCTCACCATAGAGACCCTGCCGAACTCGACCAGATAACAACGCTTCCCAATGGAGTTCGGGTAGCAACCGAATCTCTCGAAGGCCCATTCTCCGGTGTCGGTGTCTACATTGACGCTGGCTCTCGATATGAAGATGAGTCTCTTCGGGGAGTCTCCCACATCGTGGACCGACTGGCCTTCAAGTCCACACAGCAGAAATCCGGCGATCAGATGTTGGAGGCTCTAGAGTCGTTGGGAGGCAACATACAATGCGCATCATCGAGGGAAACACTGATGTATCAAAGCGCGACCTTCAACTCTGCCGTGCCCGCGACCATTGGCCTCCTTGCCGAAACCATTCGCGATCCGCAGATCACCAATGAAGAGGTTGATCAACAGCTCGACACGGCTGCATACGAGATTCAGGAGATATGGAGCAAGCCAGATCTCATCATCCCGGAGTTGCTGCACATGGCAGCCTACAAGGACAACACCTTGGGCAACCCCCTGCTCTGTCCACGAGAAAGACTGGCGTCCATCAACAAGGCTGTGGTGGAAAAGTATAGAAACCAATTCTACAAGCCAGAAAGGATGGTTGTCGCTTTCGCCGGCACAAAACACGACGAGGCTGTGAGATTGGTAGAGCAGTACTTTGGTGACATGAAGAGCGATCAAGCACAGCCTCAATCCAGGTCACAGGCACAACAGCACAACTTCAACATATCCCCACAACAGCAATCGACTTCCTCAAAGATCCTCTCCAAGCTACCAGGATACAACAACTTCTCCACCAGCGCACCTCACCAAGCCACCGTGTCACCGCTTGATCCATCCCTCCTCCAATCTGCGCCCAACACAAATGATATCTTCGGCAAGCCCTCCCATTACTCTGGCGGCTACCTCGCACTCCCGAACCTGCCCCCTCCACAAAACAACCTCAGCATCCCCCTCTCTCACGTCACCATCGCTTTCGAAGCTCTGCCAATCTCCAGTACCGACATCTACGCCCTTGCTACCCTGCAAACCCTCCTGGGTGGTGGCGGCTCCTTCTCCGCTGGCGGTCCTGGCAAAGGCATGTACTCGCGCCTCTACACAAACGTGCTCAATCAGCACGGCTGGGTCGAGTCATGTGTCGCGTACAACCACAGCTATACCGACTCTGGCCTCTTCGGTATCGCAGCGTCCTGCGAACCGGGAAAGGTCGGATTGATGGTTGATGTCATGTGTCGGGAGCTGCAGAACCTGACGATGGAGGGCGGCTTCACGAGCCTACAGGCACAGGAAGTAAACCGTGCTAAGAACCAGCTCAGATTTAGTCTGCTCATGAACCTCGAGTCACGCCTTGTGCAGCTCGAAGACCTCGGACGGCAAGTTCAGGTTCATGGGCGTAAGGTGGGTGTGACAGAGATGTGTCAGAAGATCGAAGCGCTTACCATCGCTGATCTGAGACGCGTTGCGAAGCAGGTCTTCTCCGGCCTAGTTGAGAATGCAGGGAAGGGAACCGGCGCGCGACCGTCGTTGTGCAAGAAGGTGAAGACGGCAGTGGAAGAAAGAGGAAGCCTATTGCGTGGGAGGATGTGCAACAGCGGATATCGAGGTGGAAGTTAGGGAGGGCATGATTGAAGAGACTCAAATTGTCTGGAGCTTGCATTGACCTTATGAGCAAGCGTTGTATCATCTGAATTGTAGCATAGATCTATAGTGAACGTATCACTCCTCGCCAATCACTCTTCGAGGACAGTCTCTGGGCCCTGTTTACCTCACTCACAACAGGAACTCAGAATGGCACGTTGTGTCTCTGACACAACTTCCAAGAGAGCACCAACACTATCTTCGTAAAGCGGACAAGCCCGTCAATATTGAAGTGGTAAGCAGAGTCACCCTCCACCTGTAAGAACGACTAGCCAGTGTCAACGAGGAGAATTCAAACAAGTTGTTGTTGGTTTCAGGCAGGCACCACAATCTACCATCATACAGCCACTCATACCGACAGCCACACATGGCCGGTTTTCCTCAGGACGGTGATGGCAATGCCACGTTGAGAGCAGAAGGCCCGAGAAACAAGAGGGAGGGAGTGCGATTGTGCCGAAAGAACGGGTTGCGTCGGGTTGTGCTTGGTGTTTGAGTTGAGATCGCAAGGGTACCGTGAGAGGATACCGAAGCCGATCGCACGAGGCTTCGAACCACAAGAGCTGTCCAACAAGGACTCGAGCTAGATGACAAGAAGAAGGCCAATCGACAAGAGAGAGAGCTGTCTGTACAGCAAGAACCATCCCACACGAGGAAACGTCAAACCACAGTCTGCCCATCGTCGTCTCCCGCTACTTCCCTAACGGTGAACTTGCTCTGTGAAACCCCGTCCAAATTGCCTTTCCGAATGCACAGACTCACCACCAATCCCGCCGCACAGAGCGCCGTCATAGTAATCCACACCCCGCGAAACCCAGCCACATACCCGCTCATCACGTCCTCCCTCATCCTCCCCTCAGCACCACTCGTGCCCATGACCTTCAAGACCTCAATATACCCCTCCGCATGCCTCGCCCACTCATGCGCCGCTTGCACACCCAACGCCCTCAACTTGGCCTTCATCACGTTCTGGAACACCGTGCCTCCAACCGCAACGCCGACCGCCATGCCCACACTGCGGCAGAAAGCGTACATCGCGGCTGCACCGCCCGCATGCTGCGGCTCAACAGCGGCCTGCGTGCTGAAGTTGACAGAACTCAGGATCATGCCCATGCCCAGTCCGAACAGGCACTCGCAGACGGCCCAGACGGGTGTCGGTGTCGCCTCGTCCCACAGCAGCGCGAACAGGCACGTTGACAGCGTGCTGAGGGCGAACCCGGCCCAGATGGCCCAGCGGTAGCGGCCGGTGCGCGCGATGAGCGCGGAAACGACGGCGGAGCCGGGGAGCATGAGGGTTGTGGCGGGGAAGATGGAGAGGCCGGTGCGCACGGGGCCGAAGAAGTGCGTGGCCGAGAAGTAGAAGGAGCTGTAGTAGAGGGCGGTGTAGAGGACGAGGCCCTGGAGCATGGCGGCGGTGTAGCTGGCGATTACGCTGGGGGACTTGAAGATGTTTTTGGAGAGAAAGGGGTTGCGGGCCAGACGTGTCTCGTAGATGATAGATAGGAGGAGACCGGTGGCGCCGAGGACGAGAGGGAGGATGGTCTGGTAGGCGGACCAGGGGTAGGAGATGCCGGCCCAGGAGATGGCGATGAGGAGGGAGGTGAGGGAGGCGAGGAAGAGGGTATTGCCTAGCCAGTCGACGGTGCGGAGCTTTGTGAGGAGATCTGTTTTGGGTTTGGAGAGGGCGCCAAGGAAGAAGACTGCCATGGGGAGGGCGATGGTGCAGACGGGCAGGTTGAGCCAGAAGCACCAGCGCCATGTTACGTGTTCGACGAATAGGCCGCCGACCAGGGGCCCGAGGAGCGAGCCGAGAGCCCAGGCGCCGAGGACCATGGTGAAGTATTTGGGGCGTAGTCGTAGTGGCACAAGGTCGGCGTAGACGAGTTGTGAGAGTGTGATTATGCCTGCTCCTCCGAAGCCTTGCAGGACTCGGCCTGTCAGCATGACAGGGAAGTTGTGTGCGAGGCCACAGATGATGGAGCCGACAGCGAAGAAGAGGATCGAGGGGATCAACAGTTCTCTTCGACCGAAGACGTCGGAGAGGGAAGCGATGAATGGTTGTAGCACGGCATGTGCTAGGAGGTAGGATGTGCCGGTCCAGAAGGCCTCTGCGGCCGTGCCTTTCAGATCCACGGCCAGTGTTGGTAAGACTGGCACTAGGATAGTGGCATCAAGGGCTACCCTGTGGTGGTGTTAGACGGTTGTCTGTAAACGAAGATCGTACAGCATACATCAGTGAGCACACAGCCAAGGTTATCATAATCCCCAGCTCTGTCCTGGTGGGCTTCCACACTAGCACCTCTGTGACCTCCACCAATGTGCTCTTGCTCGACAGCTTCGACAGCCTCGCTTCGACGTCGAGTTTCAGATACTGCTTCTGCGACTTGGATGGTTTGTATGAAAAATGCTCCATAAGTGAGTCGTACATGCTGGGCGGTTATAGATTGAAGCTATCTGTTGGACACAGCTTCTTCTGAGATAGTGCGTACGGGTACTTTGGCCAAAGCTCTCGTGGCTAGACTCACGTGGAAAACGTAGCACGGACAGACAGGCATGGTGAAGGGGTGCAAGTGACTGATATGTTTATTGTTTCCCAGAGCATTCACAGTCTCGTTGTAGACAGTGTTGATCGACAAGTAGTGAAATGTTCGAACTGCCCCGTTGCAGCAAGCAAAGTTCCAGGTTAGTGCTTACCTCCTACAACGCCATGCTGCATTTGCTGCCACCTCCCGTGAAAGTGCTCATATCCTGCCAGCTGTAGAGTTCTTACGTGTATGGAGAATGTGAGCTAACAAACAGCTGGAAGCACGGCACCGCCGAAGGCTGAGGGTACTTGGGCTGAAGTACGTACGCTGCTGCTAGTCAATGCTTTAAGGCAGCCATATGGTTGTGCAGGACACTACTATTCAGTGCTGTTCTGGCATAGCGTGCATTTTCTTCTCCGCGGGACACTACCAAGCGTGCTTGTCCATCGTCCGCGTTCTAGGCATACGCCGTGCGGGAAGCTAGATGATGGGATGAGATTGGGAGAAACTTGAGCTGGACGTTGTTTGCTTGAGAAAGCTTTACCTGACAGGGAAAAATCCGTCAGCCGCAAGAACCTAGATAACATTCAGTCAGCCACCGACCGCAAAAAAGGCGAAACTTAGATGTTTGCGCTCCAGTGCACGGGTAATTTTAGCCAAAGAACGTGCATGCGGTATCAGAGCAACGCCCAGCAACAGATTAATGTGGCATAAATCGAGCATACGGAAATAGAATTCACACTTGGTGCACGAGTCTAGGCACGGCATGGTCCAAGCTTCTCAAGATCACGGCTTGATCAAGCTTCTATAGCGTGAATGCCTCTTCCGTGTTCAGCAGGTAATGTTGTACACACATAGGCTTCGTCCAGCATGACACTCTCGTAGATATGTGGTCTCAATGCGGACTACTGTACATGTTGCTTATCTGAAAGTAGACGGGTTCCGCCTCTTGTAGGGTAGAGGTTCGACCTTGACTCTCTTCAACTCCATGTCTGCGCCATCGACACCTGCTCTGGTCATGACGTCCGCCATGCTGTCATCCCACTTGGTCCTGAACAAGGTCGCCCCAATTGGATGTAGCATGTGCCTAGTCATGAAACTTCTTGCTCGGAAGTCGTTCTGTCGGATGTTCTTCAAGGCAACCTCCTTCTCGATCGGGATGTTGTCCTTCTGCTGTAAGATCAGAATGGACAGGCGGTGGTAGGGACCACCTTTGTGAGCGGTGGGCGGCAGCCATGGCAACAGGACTTGGTCCTCAGCCAGTTGAGCTAGATCGAGTTGTGGGGTTGTCGGGCCCAATGAGATATTCGTAGCCAGGAAATGGCATCTTGCGTCAAAGGAATCGGTGGTAAGATTTGGTACGTCAGGGTCGACGATGGCAATGGTGACCAGCTTGAGATCCTTGTCGAAAGACTGTATGGCGAGCTGAATGGGCTTCTCACTGATAGCCGAGTCGACAAAGTCGCCCGGCTGTACACTCTTTCTCCCAAAGCTCATCTTGACGTCGAGGATAGGGTCACAGTGGGGAGTCACATCGGGGACGACTTTGAGTTGAGTGATTCTCTGGACGAGGACCTTTCGACGGTACTCTCTCCACTTGCGGTCGGCGAGGTATCGGTAGATGGGCTTGTTCATGTCTCCTGTCATAGTGTTAGTAGGATACTGTCTGCAAGCCGGGGAGAATGAAAGTGCACTGACCCTGCTTGTCCTCAAACCGGCGTTTGACGTTGGGGTCGTTGATATCTGCCAGGATCTTGAGATGCTCGAGCTCTTTTCGCATGCTGGCCAATCTCTTCTGCTTGTAGGGTTCACCACCCTTGTGAAGGTCGCTGGCGTTGGCCTCTTGCAGCCTATTGATCCGGGCGCGCATGGTCTCGATCTGCTTGAGCTTCTCCTGACGGTCTTCGATGAGGACTTTTCTGGCTTCCTGGAAACATTGGAAAGGCAGCTGGTCGAAGGGCACGCCCTGTGACTGTGCAATGGCCATTCGCCGTCTTCGAGATCCGACCGGCGGTGTGCCGGCTGCAACCAACTTTCTCTCGAGGCGAGGGACGAAAGCTGTCTCCGGCTTGGGATTCTTGTAGAAGGATTCTCGCTGCACTTGTGCTTCCTCTGCATGTCTGCACGATGTCGCAAATGCTCTAGTGGTGTGTAGCGGGCCAGCATTGAGGTCGAGGGTCCGAAGCGACCGTAGCAGCTGCGCACTGGGCGCCCGTGATGGTGCCATGATTGTAGTGTCGAGTGGTCGATGAGGGTGCTGTCCAGAAAGTTTCTCGACACACTGCACGCGAACAGCATCTCGGGAGCACTCCTGGAATCCTGGCCGCACATCTTCCACTTTACCCAATCGGGAAGGCGCGACCTTTCAGATGCTCACAGCACCTAC
Source organism: Knufia petricola (assembly GCA_002319055.1). Lineage (NCBI taxonomy): Eukaryota > Fungi > Ascomycota > Eurotiomycetes > Chaetothyriales > Trichomeriaceae > Knufia > Knufia petricola. Next base: position 7,230 of record NMUC01000083.1, on the reverse strand, counting down.
CTACAGTAGGTCGGTAGGTAGGGTACTTTGTTCTCGCAGCAGCAGCCATTGCTCCAACCCGGACCTCTCTGTGCTCGACCACACAATACATCAACAAATTATTGCATATCACTAGCAAGCTGCTGGCCAGCCTATACTACGAAAATTGACCGTCGCTACCACACAGCACCAGCGTACAACAGGTCTAGGAAAATGTCCGCAGACGATGGTGCCCAGCAGTCTCTGAAGATCCCAGTACCGACCTCTCTTTCCCAGACGACGCCGAACCTACCGCCTCTCACCTCACAACTGTTAGTCTCCCACCTTCGCTCTCAAACCAACACAATCCCCGAGCTCCAAAACCTGCTCTCAGACAGCCTCGCCCGAACAGGCTGGACCGATCGAGTCCGCGCTCTAGCTCTCGAACTCTTGCGGTCTGGAAAGTGCGAGTCGTTTCCCGATCTCTTCGAGGAGGTCCTGCACCGCGCCAAAGTACCGAGAGACGCTGAGCTCAAACCAGAAGACAAGGAGCCAACCAGTAGGACCGGTGGCAAGACCATTCCTGGTCAGTCACACAAGGACAAAGACAAGGACAAGGACGCAGATGGCACCAGTACACCAACAAACACCCAGCACGCCATGAATGGCAGTGGTGCTATTGCCGTACGCGAGGGCTGGTTTGGTCCCGACGGGTTGCCCGACGTCAAGATCCCTGTTGCAACAGTCGAGGCTGGCGCCGACTTTCTGAAGGAGAAGGTCAGAGACATCGTTGAGCTCGTGGAGGACGATTGAGCGTAGCCATCGACCACGAAGCCCATCATGCCGTGAAGCAGGATACTAGAAGACACTCCTAACCCAACGAGAAGCTTCTGGCACCGCTTCTACGTGACTCTACCAATCAATCACGGCACGAATGGTATTCGCTTGCCAGACCTGTCCCAGGGGAGAAAGCTGTTGACATTGTCTTCATCACATTCCCGATCGGGGTCTTTTTCGATGGCATGGTGGTATGTCTCAGTGATGATTCCCATATATCATCCACTGAGAAAGGCCACCTTTGAAAGAGGTCGGTCACTCAATTCCACAACAGCACAGACCATAGAGTAGCAGCCGGCATAGTCTAGCTCAAAGCCCTTCCAGCACTCGCTCTCACTCTGCCTACACATGCTGATCAAGGGCAACGAGAAAGCTGCGATTACTCACCCTCATGTCTAACCGGACATCCTGTCATGCCCACGACCTTCCAGCTACATCAGAAACGGCAACAGGAAGGTCTCAACTTTCATCACCGCATGGAGGTTAACAAGGGTCTACAACCAATGAGACATGGACGTTGTTCTCACACCTCACACCTCAGTTCGCAGGTGTCAGGTCTACGGGATCCAGCCACAGCGCCTAGCCCTCAGCAACACAGGATGTCGAGCTTGCTTTGCCGAACTCGAGCCTCTTCCAGGCGTTTCAACCTGGAGGTCTTGACAAACGTCGAGGACACAGTACATCATAGCATAGCAACCCGTAGGAAGGACGATGTCGAGACGTCGATGGGACGTTATGCAAACCGGTATATGATCATCATGGAGACGAGGACGACAATCGGAAACTGTGGAACATCAAGCAATTTTTTGGACAGCGGGTATATGGTGGATCATTATAAGCGGTAGAGGGAGTACGCAGCTCTGACAATAGTACCTTTACGACAAGATGAACATAACCGCGGCCAAGATCCGAACCTCCGCTCTTAGATCTACCGCCCATCACATCCTCGTCATTTTCTTGTGAATCACCAACATAATTTCTGACGAGACTTGGCCAGGTCGCCAGTCCTAGGCTCGTACTCTGCCCTAAGCAGCCCAGTAGCTTACAGGCACGCTTTCCTGGATGGAGATTGATGGCCATGCAGACAGCTAGATTGTTATGTGGAATCTGAAGACGTGGTCGCAGATCACATTACTATACCAATACAAATCACGTCCTACGTTAAGACTTCACGACCCATAGGCCGAGGTACGCGCTAGTGATGAGATAAGTAGCCCCTGCCTCGCGTCTCAACCGCGCTTTGACTGAATGCGGTCGGATCCAACCAAAACGGACAACTAAACAAAAGCTTGTTCTCTCTGAAACATCAAGCGCGTTCGATCTCTTCCTTTTCTTCGCATCCGTGCCCTCAGTGCCTGTGGCTAGCAAACCCACTTGTTACAGATTCTTGTGCTAGACTTGGAATGGCTCGTCCTTGCATTCCTACTGCCGGGTACTCCCGTAGGCAGCCGCTACAGCGACACGGAGGCACAGCGTCGATAAGGTATGATGTCCGGTTGCTGAAGCTGGACCCGCTGAGACAACACTCCCTCCCCTAGCGCTCTCACGAAGCAGGCCCAAGGGCGACAATCTTGCCTTGCCCTCATGTTGCAACTTGAGCAGAGCTCTCGTCGTGTGTTTCCTTCTGTTACTGCCTCTCGTATGCTCGTTATTTCAAGTAGTCATAACCATCCCGCTCGCAGGTACGACTCGATACCACTCACAAGTCACCACGACATCACATCCTCCTACCTTCCTTTCAACCGTCTTCGATAGCAGTTTCGAATCGGCAGCAGTAGTGCTACGCACAAGGAGCTGGCACATACCGAGCCACAACTTGAAGATTCACCGTAGCACTTGCACATACTACAGGTGCTGGCACCTCCCGATTCTGGCAGGCACCGTCTAAGAGAGTTGTGCGGCAGGAACGCACGACCCGGCAATAATAACAACAGTCCCTACCTCCACACGATATGCGATCATAACACTTGTTCTATCATAATAACGAATTACTTGCTAAACATACTTTGGACATGCAGTTCTTACTACTGCTAGCGGGCTGTATCGCCTTGGTTACGGCATCGGGGATCACACTATCTGACTTTCAGCCGATAGTTCTATTCTCAGATTCGTGTACGGAAGCTTACAATCTTCCCATCACCAGCTGTGATGATGTCTACTTCACACCCTTTGATGGCTACTCGACATGTTCTCGTGGTTGTTGGATCCAGCTGAACTCTCTGGTCACCACAATTCAAGTTGGTTGCCAGCATGATGGCGTGAAGCCAGACACTGTCATAGCCCATGCCTTCCAAGGTGATTTGGCCAACTGGATGTGTGCTAGAGGTACCTATGTCACCGCTACCGCTACCGTCGCAAGTGGTACGGCTACGAACGCAAAAGCGACGAGCACAAGCACCTCAGCCAGTGCTACTGCCATCGCCTCTTCTACTTCAAGTATGGAAAGCTTTGCAACAGATATCTCTAGCACCGAGACATCCGAATCGTCCACCGAATCGACATCATCCTCGGCAGCAAGCTCTTCCACTGAGTCGGCATCATCCTCGGCAGCAAGCCCTTCCACTACCATGTCGACCTCCACGACCTCCACGGACTCGACCAGTACACAGCCAACTCCCGCTGCACCCTCTTCAACCACCAACCGACCTCAACCAACGGACATCTTCGACTCGACCCCTTTCGATCAGACTGTCAGCCAGAATGCTGCTCCAGATGGCACGAAGCAGCAGGTGCACTTGTTCGTGTTCAAGGTGGTCATGCCCACGGTAACAAGCTTGATAGTCCTCGGCCTTGGAAGTTTGATGTACTAGGCGTACCAGAAAGAGAAGCGAAGAAGCCAAAACAACCTACAAGACCTCGAGAGTGGACCGAACAGCGTCGAGATGACTCAAAATCGAGGCGACAAGTCGAAGCAGGACGAGCACGAAGAAGATCTAGTCAAGAGCCCAAGCCCTGCAGTAGGGTCTGCCCAAATCAGTCAAGGCATGCCCATACTGGCACACAACAGGGGCGCGAGCTATGGGAGCTGTGACAACAGTGACACGCGTGAGGTGTGTGCAAAGAAGCAGGATGATCCACACCACCCTTCGAAGCACCCAATTGATTCAGACGTACTCGATTTTGGAGAACATGCGCTAATGTGGCTGGGGTCTCTCAGTCAGCGGTTGTTGAAGAAGAAGCCAAACAAAATTTCCTCCTGGTTGGGCTTCTCTGAACTTTCCGACAGGCCAGCAGCTGCCTTCGGACGCAAGAACAGCGTTTCACGACCTGGCACAGTTAATCCAAGTTTCCCTTGCATCCCGAGCATGCCGCGCCACACTGTGGAATGTATCAGGACGACACGACCGGGGGATGTTGAAGACAAGTCAATCAGTAACCGTAGATCTGTCTTTTCGCTCTTCGGCCTTGATGCATCGCAAGCGGAATGTCGCGGTATGGAGTTGGAAGACTTGACGCATGAGTCGGCTAGGCCCCGAGCAAACATGGTGTCCACCCCAACAGAGGGAATGAATCAATCGAAGCAAGCTACGATGAACGAAGCGCATGATAAGCCTCGGTGTTTCTCGATATCCAAATACCTCGAAGAAATCTCCAAGATTGGTGCCAATGGAGCATTCGGGTCCACAGAGCTGTCAGAGCCCATCGAAGCAGGATCTTCGCCGGCAACGACCAATGCCCTCGTTACTAAGCCTAGGCCTCGAAAAGACACATGCGCCAGCAATTCGCAGCAAAGCGACGGAACAGCATTGCACGAAGTGACTGTGGCAACAACCAGCACAATCAACAGTCCCATCGTTACAGGCCAATCAAAAGCATGTGTGATTTCTCAGCAGAGAGAGGAGAGTACACTGAATCCGAGTACACTGAATATGAAGACTATGCCTAAAGTGGTGGCTAGCAGCACTTTCGACAAGCACAAAACCAACGACTGGACTGAAAGTGATGGCAATGCTACCAGTAGTGCAGAACGGCGGACCGTGCCGAGCGCGACGCTACCGTTACAGGGAAATCAAGCACACGATGGAAATCAGTGCCAGCGAAGCCAACAGTGAAGTCATCGGCGAAGCCGCAAGGGTTGAAATCTGGCTCGATGTCCACCATGGTCAATACATTGAGCCATTCATACCTACTGAGGCTATGATCGAAAGCACCGCCACCTCACCCGGTGTTGCTGGGTCATCTCAGGCAACAGATAGAGGTGATGGTCACGCAGTCGACCCGGAGCAAGAGGCGGAAAGGCGTGATGTAGGGGGTGGCAAGAGACCGCTCTTGCTATGAAGAAAGAGAAGTCAAAGCGAAAGCTTTGAGCAGCTTCGAGAAGTATGCGTATCAGAGCTTAACTCTCTGTATAGGTCATTTCCAAGTGATCGTTGTCAATAGGCCATGTCTGGCCATTCTTTAGCGATTGCGTTGAACACTCTTCGTTGGCTTATGCGTTGCATATCTATGTTTTGAGAGCGTTGGATTATGGTCACCTGCACATGAAGCAGGAGATTTGTTCAATTGACAAGCAAGATCAGTCTCGCTTTCCGCCGTCCGATTGACCGTAAGACGCGCCGTGCACTGTCATCAATCAACCCTTACTTCAACCCATGACCGTATGTATGTGTTGCATTTTGACAGTAGTAGATTCGACATGACGAACTCGACTTCGGCCGTGTGTCACCACGGCTCAATCAGCCGGTCGGGACAGTGGGGCAAACACAGCGCAGTGCGTGTCTCCTATTGCTCCTCCGATCTCTACAGCACAACGGCTTCGCTAGCTGAGCTGTGGGAGCACGGTCTGGAGTCCTCGGTATTGAAGCGCAAGTTCATGGCGAGGTCAGCGCAACGTGCGATCGTGCAGACCTAAAGCGGCGGGCGAGGATGAAGCAGAAAGCACGGAGGTGATGGAGGGTGTGGAAGTTGCGTGTTATCTCGTTAGGTGGTTACGCGAAAGGGAACAGATGGCCAGGATCACTTTCTGTGGAGCGAGGGTGTGGTCTGTGCTGGTTGACTTCCTTAGGGTTCGTCGGGGGGTTTCAAGCACATGAGCGAGAATGGCTAGTGAATCTTGTAGCTTGTACATCGTGTTGATATGCTATATATAACGTACAGCCTATATAGTACACACGTCCAAGTCGTCCGTCAACGACCTCTCACGCTCGATACGCCCACAGCATAGAAGAAGCAGACGACACCAATGGCCCCCACGAATGCACCCTCCAGGACCTTGTTGGTCAGATCCCGCTGGCTCAGCACGACTTCGCTCCTTTCGTCAAAGAGCGATTCGACTCGAGTTCTAGCGAGCTCGAAATAACGCCTCGTATATGAGCCGAGGAGGAATGGGAGATCTTTGTATTCGGCCGTTGCAAGGGGTGGAAGGTCTTTCGTCGCTGAATGCAAATCTGAGGGTGCTGGGGGTTGTTCTGTTGTGTCTACACCCGCAGTTTCTACTAGAGGCACAGATAGGCTTCCAGAAACTTCTGCATCGGTGGCCAGCTCAGGATCGACTTGTGTTTGAGCCTCTGACGTGACCTCGACCGTGGTGACCGTCTCTGCAGCTCCCTCAAGCTGGGTCCGTTGCGCCATCTCTTGTAACGAGGGAGCATCCTCGGTGGTTTCGGTGAGTCCTTCAGCTGCTGGTGTAGCCATTACCCCGGCAGATGCTGACGTATCCTCGGTGGGAGTGGACTCTGCCGCAGCCGCGGCTTTGCCAGCGGCAAGGGCAGTCTCCTCGCCTTTGACCCTCTCGATGTGGAAGATGGTCCTCAACTCATTCTCGGCAGTCTGCTCCCTGATGGCCTCTTGCACCTTCTCCTCGAAGCCTCTGACCAGTCTTCGTCGGCGCCAGGGCTCAATCAGAATCTGGAAGACAACAAACAGCAGCACATTCAGCCCCATGAGACCCCAGGTCCCCCAGGTAGACATCTGGCGGATCTTGTCAGACCAGACTTGCTCCTCGTGGTAGCGCGCCAGGATGGATTTGGAGAGTTTGGTAGAGGCCTCTTCGTATGCAGCTTCGGACCTTCCCAGGTCTTCCTGCGCTCGTTGCTCGGATTGTTCGTTGGCATGATCGCTGCGGTAAAGATTTGTGAAGCGCTCGAGGTCTGTAGGGGACCAGGCGTGTTTCCTGTGCAACAAGTCATTGACCTCTCGCTGTGTATCTGATCTTGTCGCGATGGCTTGCTGGTAGGCATCGCGAGTGTCCTTGACGTGCTGTCTTGCGGCTCGGACGGCGTGCTCCTGCGCCTCGATGTCTTTTTTGAGCTGTTCGATGGACGAGTAGCCGGTCAGGTCGTTCAGACGTTTGGAGGCGGTGAAGATGTGGGTCTGGAAGTTGTCCATGAAGGAGGAGAATTGTCCGCGAAGATGGGAGTAGCGGGCTGCTAGCTGCGAGGGTAGGGGGTCGTTTGGAGATGCAGAGGAGGAGGAGGAGGAGGAGGAGGAGGAGGA
>NMUC01000082.1:0-103899 GCA_002319055.1 Knufia petricola | reverse complement strand
GAATAGTGGGTCTGGTACTATTCATTAATTATGATCCGAAGACAGTAGCACTTATACTTAGGTTTCAGGGGGTCGCCAGTACAGAACTAGGGCTATTTAAGTGGTTACAGCCGCCTAAAGCCAGAATATAATCACTTTGTAAAACAGTCATTTACGCGACCCATTATTCCACAACTTATTGTTGTTTACGATCGAGGCCTGTAAGCAGGTGGAACGGACCGCTAATGACGTCTGATTCTAGATCTTGGCTCAAGCGCAATCTTGACCTAGGTCTGAGCCGACTAACACAAAAAGCCATGATTCAGCTACTCAACTAGCGGAATTCCAGCAAGGCAACATGAACAATTTGGCAGGTGATGTTGGCCGCGTCAAGAATCCGCCCGAGGCCAGGTGATATATCTTCGTTGTCTGTTTAACCGTCTCGCTCCAGGTAACCAACAGGTCGCCCACAAGCACAAATCAAGCGAGCCTCACCGGCTGGCGAAACCCTGCAGTTGATGCAGTGTGACAATAATGAGGCTTGTGCTTCATGCAGCCTAGCACGATATGTATGTCACCGGAGCAGCAGTCTTACGATTGGTGAGGTTTAGGTCGTGGTTCTAGGGGCCACGACTAGGATGATGACTGCGTTTGCAGAGAAAGATTGATTGGTGGACTGGCAACAGGCCTCCTCGATGGAAGAAGAGCAGCACAGATGGGCTGAGAGCTCAGCCTTACTGCGATTGTCTTGAAATACTTCGTCCACGAAGCGACTGATCCTGCTTCTGTCACCGCTGTGCATCGACCTCTATTCAAGCAGGCTGTCTGTGGAGCCATTTCTGCCTACGTCTCGCTCGTCTCGAGCCTTCAATGGCACAGGCAGCAAAGAACTCGAGTTTACGCAAAGCAGCAAAGACGCCGAAGGCACCAGATGCATCAAAAGCACTACGGACGATCTCTTCCTGGAAATGGGAGATCTTAGCAGCCATTGGATCTGTGTTGTTCCTTGTTGCGATGATATGCCTTCTAGCAGTGTATAACCATCACCCGGTCTTCGACTGGCATGGTGTGACCTTGAACGCCTCCGTCTCGATTTTGTCAACGGGCAGCAAGACAGCACTATTTTACATCTGTGCAGAAGCAATAGGGCAGTGGAAGTGGATACTGTACGCGTATCATCCTCGGCCACTTCTAGATGTACAACTGTTTGATGCTGCGAGCCGTGGACCACGGGGAAGCACTGTGCTGCTTTGGCTGGGCAGAAAGACGTAAATCTTCGCCTTTCCGTACTCGTCACGTATCCTGAACGAAGAGTCATCCGCTAACCAACCACAACAGATCGCTAGTATGCATTGGTGCGATTGCAACGGTCATGGCCCTGGCTCTTGGCCCGTTTGCTCAGCAGCTTGTTCAAACGGAACCTCGTTCGACCAATACCACTGCATGGACTCCGACTATAGCACGTACCGATCGATACGCAAAGGGCTTTGATCGTGGTCCGTCCGGGCCAAAACTGCAATTTGCCGACGCGGACCTGTCCATGAAGGTCGCTGTTGTCAATGGCATGATACACACGTCGCAAGAGGTGGGCAATTTGACCAGTTTTAACTGCCCCACAGGCAATTGTACATGGGAGCCGTTCGAGTCGCTGGCAGTGTGTAGCAGCTGCAACAGCCTGGAAAACCAGTTGACACGGTACAGCAATCTCACGCAGCTCATCAACATACTCAATATTCATGAGACATTAGCCATTTGGACATATGGCACCACGTTACGAACCGACAATGATCTTATCATCAACAATGCCGAAACTTGACCTATGTCCCTCCAACGGGAAAAGTTCCTCAATCTGGGATAATCTACATGACAGCATATGGCACTGGCAACTCCTCTGCAACCGCTAGTTTTCAAGACAACGACCTTCTAATCTGGTCCACAACAATCATTCGGTTGCAGGCAAAGGCCGGGCCGGACAACAGATGGCCGGGTCTTCCCACTGAAGCGATAGAGTGTGCGCTATACTACTGCGTAAAACAATACAAGGCCACCGTATACAATGGTATCCTGAGCGAGGATGAATCGATTGTCGACAACGTACGCCGCTCACCAAGCTCTTGGCAAATCCAGCCAAAACGATATTCCGGCGGTCCCGACCACATCCATTTCGAAAACAGCTCAAAAGTCAGCAGTCTCGAATACAGTAACCAAACGGCAGGTCTCTACTGGTCAGTCCTTATGCTCGAGACCGACAGCGGCGCCAGCTACAACGTCTCACAGCAAGGAGTACGCGGAACATCGGCGTACTTTCAGACCACATTCCGAGAAGAGGTCGATCTTGGCCAAGACGCCACTCCTATATCGGGTGTTCTGAACGGCTGGGCTCTGTATTTCGGCGGCTCAGCGCAGTACTCCCCGATCATAATGCAAACGCTGTGGGAGAGTGCGAACATCAGTGCCACTTTCGACGCCCTGGGACGCAGCATGAGCAACACGATTCGAGCTGCCGAGTACAGCGCCGACGGTGCCAACAGCAGCACGGCACAAGTCGGCACCGCACAGGTAACAGTTGTGTGGTACTCTATCAAGTGGGGCTGGATAGCATTGCACGCCGTGCTCGTGCTAGTGGGCCTGGTCTTTCTAGCCGTCACAATATGGGAGACCGCCAGTATGAGGGTCCCGGCTTGGAAGTCCCATTCACTGCCTGCCTTGGCATTTCCGGACCAAGTTGGCAACTTGTTGTCTGATGCTGGGTCGGTTGCTGTTATGGAACTGCGTGCTGCAAAGCATCAGGTTAGGTTCGCGGCGTGCGGATGCGATGCGGGACCGATGACGGAAGCGAAGGGCTTGGTCCAACGCACACCCTCATAACCTGACCATAGCTTGTTTGATGGGCTGATCAGGCTGGATGCGCGTTTTTCCCGACGAGACATGGTCGGGAAGAATATGCTCGCTTCAGCAGGGCGAGAACAAGTCGAGGAGTGCAGCAGATTGGGACGAGCTGAGAGATACTGTGGAAGCGGAGAGTGCAAAGGTCAGCCAAGGCTGTACGACTTTGGAGCTAAGAGAGTTGATGAAAGATTGGAACGCTATCACCAAACCAGCTAAATGAGACCTAACCACTTAGTGGGTACATTATGACTTGTCGCTCTCCATGAGCTTCTCAACGTTGATGTGCTCATATATGACCCCTTGACTTTCCAGCGCATCCACCACCCTCTTCATCGCGGCCAATGTCCTCTCCTCTTGCAGTCTAAGCGGTACGCCACCCACGACTTGCACTGCACAGGGCAGCCCCTCCATCGCTTCAGCGTCATAGTGTTTGTATGCGCCCTTCATGGCGCCATTCGTAGCCTTGAAGTCAGCAGGCAATCTATCGAGGACCTTGTCAACTTTCGTCACCGGGATGATACCGGCGGTGTAATCGAGAAGGTTGAAGAGGAAAGTGTACCCGCAGCTGCTGACGGCATCGTTCATGGCATTATGAGGCAGCGCAGGCGTTGCGTTCGCAGGACAGAGGAGCAAATCAAACGATTGCTCTGGCTGTCTCAACCACTCGAACCAGGTGCCCTTGAAGGCTTCTCGCTTGGCGACCCACTGCCAGTTCTCGTACGCGGAGAGCTGGCCCATGTTGCGGAGCAGAGAGGCCCAGACGGGGTCGCGCTTGATGTAGCGCACGTAGAGGTAGTGGGCATACTTGAAGATGCGGGGCAGACGGGAAGCGTAGAAGTAGAGCTGGCGTGCGCCGCTGTCGATCCACTCGAAGGTGCGGAAGAAGGATTTATATGTTTGGCCGCCGTCGGCGCAGAGGAGGGTGGATGCTATGCGGAGGCCGTCAAGTGGTTGGCACGTTGTGGGAAACTTGTCTTGAATTTCGATGCATTCGTGGCCGGAAGCTTTCAGGGCTGAGATGGTGAGGTCGAGGGCGCGGGCGATGGCAGGAGAGGGAGGGACGACATTGTCGGAGCGCATAACACCGATGCGGAGAGTCGGTTTGTTGAGGACGTCGTCGTAGAGGTCCTGACGCCATTCCAGATTGGGGTGGACGGTGTAGTCGACTTCCCAGGGTTTCATCTGAATGAAGGACTTGGTGAAATGGGTTAGGTCATCAAGGGTGCGGGCCATGGGACTGAAAACGGAGGGAATGCCTTCCTGGCCGGGCATGGAGGTGTTCATGCCCATCTTGGGCCATCGACCGGTGGAGCAACGGAGAGAGAAGATGCCTGACCAAGCTGCCGGTGCTCTGACACTGCCGGCGACGTCGGAACCGATACCAATGCGAGAGCCGTTCATGGCGATAAGGGCACCTTCACCGCCTGTGCTACCGCCAGGGGAATACTTGGGGTTATGAGGGTTGCGTGCTACACCCCACACGTCGTTTGTAGATTCGAAGGAGAGTAGAGTGATTGGAAGAGCAGTCTTGACGTGGGGAATTGCACCTGCTCTCTTGAGCAGCTTGACCATGATGCCGTCTTCAGCATAGGGTTTGTTGACATGCCTGGAGTAGCCGACTGTAACATCAAAGCCAGCGACGGCAATGCTATCTTTCAGTGACACAGGAATGCCAGCGAGAGGGCCATCCAGGTTGATTCCGCCCTTCTGCACCCAATCCTCCGCGTCGGGCAGTAGCAGCTCCGTCACGCAGTTCGTTCTCTCGTGTGCTAACTTTGCAGTCTTGCCGTATGTCTGCAGGATCTCAGCTGGGGTAGTGGTCTTATCTCGGACATCTTGGACCAGCTCGGCGATAGGCTTCTCTAGGATCGCCTTCTGAGACTGGGTGAGGGCGCCGCGGTAGCTGGAAGGAAGCTTCGCAAAGCGCTCTCTGCGTTGCTGTTGTTTGAAAGAACTGCAGCAGTTGTTAGCACCGCGTCGTCGTCCGCCCAGTGTCTGGAGACTCGAGTTGACCTACCACGCCCGAACGTGCTCAATGTAGTCGAACGGTGGGAGCATCGTGCCTGCTCACGCCTGTACCTGACCTACGAGCCGACGCGTCACAGCTGAAGCACATCAGCCAGCGATGAGTGCGAGCATTCGAAGCGGCCGAGCGACAAGAGCGAGACATGTTGTTGGAGATGGCCGTCGGCGAAAGGACAAGTCCGACGACGCTTCAACCTGGGCACCGAGTACGTACTTACCGTACCTGACCGCCCACGCGTCCGACTGCTTCTTTGAGCTCTAGCGCCTACACCACCGAACTCAGTCACGAGTAAGCAGCCTCAGGCATCAAGGCATGACATGGTCCCTGGTCACATGAAAAGATACCATCCGACCTTACCGCCGGGGCACGGCATTACGCGAGACTGCAACGTGCCGCAAGGGTCCAGATCTTCAGACTCGCAACGAAGAGTGAGGCTTGACAGACACAAGCGAGATCGACATCTGCAGGGTCTTTTCAACACCATGGTTACACAACACGACAAGGACCAGGGCCGAGAAGGCCTTACAAGAATCGGATTTCTGCTGTCACTCAGAAGAGCAAGTATCGACCGCTGTCAGGCTAGCGCTTGAGTACGCATATGCAAAGTATTTCGAGACTTGTCAATCTACATCAAGCACCTCGTAATAGAGTGACACTGGTGTATGGTACATGCCATTATCGGCAACTTGGAGATCCTCACTCAAGCGCCCGCGCCTTCACGAATGGCTATCGTGACATATTTCAGTGATCATCTTCGCCCTTACTTTCGGCTAGACTTTGACCTTCCAGAATATTGTCTAACTAACTAATTATTGACTTTGACCGAGGTGGGGTTGTCTCGTTAGGACATCGTCGTGCTCTGGTAATAGTGATTGTGCTGCTGTGGCATCTGGTGCATGTGGTTGTGACCAGCTATCTCCGAACCGCCAATCGCATAAGACGTCTCGTGGTGGTTCCGATAATGTGGCTCGTGTATAGCGTGATATGCCCCCTGGTCGGACTGTAACCACATCATCTCGGGTCTTGGCGGCAGCATAGGTGGGTGGTACTCTGGCCCGAGCATCTGCATTGTATCCTGCTCTTGACCTTCGTGCCACTGCCTCGGTGCAACAACAGACTCTCCGAGCGACAGTATGGGCTGCGATGGTCGTCGCATTCGGCTGTTGCCCGAGCGCGCCGGCCCGCTCCCCATATTTTTCCCGCGTCTCTCCTCGAGTTTCTGTGGTGGTGTGTGATAGAAGTTCGAGTTTTCAGCTGCGCTGGTCACTGGCAAATGCTCGCCTGCTGCTACTCGTTGCTCGTGAGCAGGCGACGATAGAAACGCTTGCGTAGCTACGCTTGCCGGCATTGTATCTTCTAGGATTTGCAAGTGATCGGTGCCGAATTCTCTAGGCAACCCATTCTGCACCCATTCGTGTGGGAAAGCCAAGGGAGGATGCCAATAGCCTTGCGGCGCCGGGGTCTCCCAGCTAAGCGATGCTGGCGGCGGCGCCGGCTGCGGCGTAAACATGCCAACTTGCTGTGGTACGGCTGATGCAGACGAAGTGGTAGCGCCTGATGCAAATGATGCATGGCCATCAAAATCCGTCCCGAACCCCGAATCATACTGGCTGGCTTGGAACGGCAAGGCATCACCATACTCGAAGCCATGCCGTGTCTCTACCGCTCGATCATACCCATCAAAGGATGAATTAGCGGACGCCGGATCACGAACTTCGTAATGAATAACTCTGCTGGGTTTGGACCTGGCAGATGAGCTGGATCTAGCCACTTCGTCGATGTTCCTCTTGCGTCGAGGTTGTGGGTTCTGTCCCACCACGGGCTTTCTCTTCTGTGGCCTTTCCGACACTTCGTTGCCTTCGTCGCATGCTTGAGTGCTCATTCCGTGTGTCAATCTCGGCCTCGACTCGACCTTCGCGGTGCCTGATGCCTGCGGCTTCCGCGGGTTGCGTTCCATAAGTACAGCAATGGCTTTGTCAAAGGGCGGCGATGTTGAACCGATCTCTTTGAGGTCGACAAATCGGTCACGAATCCTGTCAATTGTCTCCTTGCAAGCATCCCAGTCTCCCCCTTTCCCTCTCAGCCCATTGATCTGGTAAAGCACTGTCGCAGTGAGACCACCGTACAACAGCAGCCAAGACTTTGCAAGGCTTTCTTTGTCAATCTCATAGAGCGCTTCGAAGGCATCAATGACATTTCCTACATGTTTGATTGCCCCAGCACACTCGAGACCTCTCTGTTTAGGTTCATTAACCTTCATCTCCCGGACGATCTCACCAATGCCAGTATTCTCCGGAGGCAAAGGACAATCCGATCGCGAATAATAATTGCAGATGCTCGCTGTCCGACAGTGAATCAGAACGAACAGCAAATTTGAGAACAACTTCAACTCCTGCGCCTCGAAGGGTTCTTTGTCTGTGGTGCCGATCGCGACCTTTTCGAGCGTGGTTGCGGGGTTGGCGATCTTGATGGATCGATGGAATTGTAAGAAATGCTTGACACCAGGCTCATCGGAAGTGTCAATCTCAAGTACCTGCGATATTTTCCGAAAAACTTCGATTTTTGTATCAACGGAGTCTTCGGTCGTCGAGCGCAAGGGATTCGATCGTTGCCATGCAGGTGATAGTGAGGCATGGCCCCCAAGAAAGAAGCTCAAAATGGAATCTAATTCCAACAGCCGACCATATGTCGAGGTGACTTCGTGATAGCGAACGTCAGCACATTGATACCGATCTTCTTCGTAAGGAACTGATAGACAGGCGTTAGTTTGTTGCCGTCAAGAATACGGATCAAAAAACGTACTATCCCCGATCTCCATTGCTCGCATCAAGGGCGGGATACGGAACCAAGCATTAGCAAGATTGCCATGGCAAATCTGCTCGTTGATGTCATTCAACTGAGTCCGTCGTCGGTTCAATATGCTACCAAATTCGTCTGCACGCTCACAATCAGCCACCTCAGGTGACACGTTGCACTGGATAGCTTGAAGTGGGACTGTAGACGTGCTTTCACGTTCTTTGAACAGCAATTCTTGCAAATCAGCCCAAGAATTCTGCACATTATGAATTTGTAATTGCGCAGAATGCCTTACTCCCTTGAATCGCTTAACCTCGATGAACTGTTTGTAGTCAGTGATCGACGCAATGGCAACGAGACACAAGGAAAAGCTTACCTCATCGACAACTTTTTTGAGCGACAGCTTTCTACGCATGAGTCCAGACGAGGTCGATAGATACGGCACCTTTTGGCTGGGCGCAAAAGAGTGTGGGATGGCATTGGGAACATGGTGCTCGTGGGGCTCGAAGTCCTCAGGTTCGGTGCTTCCGCTACCATGGCGACATAGTCTAAGAGCTTCCCCTTCTTGTCGCGCGCGGGCGATCTTTTGTGCCTTCTCAGAATACACACAGGTGCGAGGCTTCCGCTTCTCGCTGCGGCAGGAACCGCACGGAATTGCACGATCGCACTGCGTCAAAATTCAGCGTAAGCTACTGGCGAATAAGCCAACGACGCACCTTGATTTTAGCTAGCTTGCAGGGGGTGCAGACACCGTGCACCCTGCTAAAGGTCTTTGTCTCCCCCTTTTTGGCTCGCACCTGGTCCTTCGAGTGCTGCATTGGAAGAGTGTCCATGGCGACCCGGAGTGGTGAGGACGGTAGGCAGGTTTCCGGGAGGCCTTTGGAGGATATTGAGCGTCCAGTTGAGGTTTGGTACGAGGAGTAATCGCCATCTAGCATGCTGCAATAACCATCCGAAAGAGACCCGACAAACATCTGATGGCCTGCTGTTTGAAAGAAGCCCGGAGAATGCAAGATGAGCTGTACTCCAAGGCGGTCCAGCACCTTGGATTTGGCACAAGACTGTGCTGCAGCAGACAAGAGACTACCTCATGTCAAATGTAGTAGGGTCGAGACAACGACTGTAGACCGACAGGCACTGTGAGTGCTTGCTGAAGAGTCTTACGCACGACTGTTTTGCTGTCTGTCAAAGAATAGAGCCGGTGTCCTGAAGGTTTCCTTGTATTGCTTGTTACCAATGAATAGAGTCCCACAGAGATCGACAGTTGATCTGCGCTGCGAGTATCTTTGTACTTATCAACCCTGAAACCTCGTGGTACTCCACGCCTCACTCGATGCTACTTGTATGTTGATCTCAAAGGCACTGCAGATCCACAGTCGACTTTCGAAATGAGCGGTTGTCTCGTAGGAGCAAAAACAAAGTCGAACCACAAGGCCTCGAGACGCTTGTTTAAGATCCATCTAAAGAATACCAGGAGTCTGGTAGGCTCGGCTAAGACGCATTTCAAACAGATGCTTGCCACACCAAGCATCGTGCTGAATCGCGGTGACTTCTTCGAGATACCTTAGTACGCCTTCGCGATGTGGTCAGGTCAAAGGAGACACCCAGGCATGTGGCTCCATCGGCCTGACCGCTTGGTATCGGACTACCCACCCGGGCCCAGGATAATGGTAAGCGCGACATGCGGTGACAATTAACGAAATACCCTTGGACGCCATCCGACCCCCAAGCCCAACGAGATTATCGAATGCAAGTAGATGTTGTAAGTCGCGTCTGCAAGCCCGTAGTTAGTTAGATTCCGAGTTAGCCGACGATTGAACCCTGGTCTGTGCGTAACAACCCGAAGTAGGATGGTGTCGCTACGACTTGCTGCAATACTTGAAATTTGCTAAGCACAGTCTGACGCTGAGATATCATCTGTGTCAGATGGTGGCAGAGTAATTGGAATTCAGACATTAAGACATGGGTAAACGACAGGGTTGCGCATGATCCTTTCATCATTACGGGGCCTTCCAAGTAGCTTCGCGTCTGCAACGCCGCGCCGGTAGGGATTTGCAGCGCAACGTCTTTCCAATCCACACAACGTCGTGCTTGGGGCAACTAAGGAAGTGCCTGTGCAATAGATAGGCTGGTACTTTATGGCTGGTAAGGCTAGTGGAGCGAGATGAATGTTCCGCGACACACTAATCTATCCACATCTGGGCCGTACTAACTTACAAGGGGAACCCTGACAAGAACCTTGGTGTATCCGAGATTCACGGTGCAGCTCGTCCCCTCGTCGCTACCGGTTGAGCATGCTTTGGCTGTCCAGCATCACTTCACACGATCGTTCGTTCAGCCAACGCGATAGTTCCTGCTAGTGACAGGTTTGCGCCGAGCGTTCCTGTGCCTGCACTAATTTACAATGTGGCGTCGATCATCCACTCACATCGAAGAGCATGGGGCGTCGTTCACCCAACTGCTGGGTCTGGCCGGACCTCAGACTTTAGTGGCTTCCTATTTGAGGAAGCTACATTCAACCTCGTCTGCAACGTCCATTCCAAGGACCAGTGCGACCTATGTTACTGTTACGATATTCGCAGGTTTCCGGGGAGCATGTACACCTGCCCGGATCGCCTGGGCCAGAAGATTGCGAATTTGTGGTGGAGAAGCGCCGTGAGCTGGTGATCGATGTCTGTGCTTCATTTCTGAACCACGTGAAAGGACCGACGATCTCAACGTGGTACTCGCGTTGTCAAACGTGTCTATGCTTTGCATGTCAGAACGAAGATCGACATCCCACTGTCAGATGATTGATGAGGGGAACGTCTCCCCAAGCGCATGACGGGGAATGTTTTGACAATGGCTAGGTTGAGTCTTTGCTATCATTGCTTCTGTACGCGTGTCTATCCAACAGTTCGGTCGGTCGGTCGGATAAGCCGTGTGTGTGTCTGCGTGTGTCTCTCAAGTACACTAGTGAGCTCCCGCAGCCCATACAGCAGATCACCAAGATGGGCAGGCCGAATTACGACCGTAAAGATATCCCGATCGAACATGCAGGCTCATTATGGAGAAGTGACGCACACTACATACCGCTAATCTTGGTCAAATGCAGGCTCAATGCACCATTTATTATTGCACTCATAGTCCTTGCTTGCTACCTGCAACGCGAGTAACGCTACTTGTGGCGCGGCTTCTGATCTGGCAAATCCAAAGTTCCACTCTCTTGCGGGCGGAGTTCAGGATAAATAAAGTCTTTGGTGTGCGGCGTGTCGGTAGGGGGGCCGACGGCAACGCAAAGGACTGCGCCGCGCTGTACGTCCAGCGACTGGAGCTTGACTGGCAGAAACTGGCGAAACTTTGCACGTTTCTCCCAGCCTTGCTCGGAGGGCACTAGACTCGCGTTCAGCCCGAACGCAGTCAGCGTAACCGTCATGCGTTCCAGTTCCTTACCGACCCTCGCAGGGTTTCCTACACATACTTCAAGCGTCTCAGGCAGTCGAGCTTCTCCATAATAGAATGCCCTAAAGAGTGCAACCATTGTCCAATGCTTTCGCTCTATTTGACTTGCCATAGTGACTCCTTTGTAGGCGGCGTCTTCGCGCAGATGGCGTAGCAGCTCTTCTCGCGGACGTGGGTAATCCACTTGGAGGTCCACAACGCCATCGGATATGGGCGCTGCTGCTTCAGCTTTCAGATAAGCATCTATCTGATAGATGTTAATCAGATCTTTGTTAGCTCTAAGTGGGTTGGTGATACAAAGCATTTGCGCCATATTCAGCATCAGATGTGGTGACGGAGAGACTGATTCGCCAGATATCATACCCAAGTAACCCTCATTCTCTTTAAGATTATTGAGTTTGTTCAGGTCGTATCCAGGTCTGAAGGACTGATATCGATAGACGGCCGGAATCTGTCGACGGCGGGCCCATGCGCCTACGGATTCATTCGTCATGAGCATGCAGCCGGCAACGGGATGATGCTGCATAGTTTTCTGCTCACCGTACCTCTCGTTGTATTCGGGCTTGCAAGATGCGACACGTATCCATGGATCGCCGTAGCAATGCTCGCTTCGAAAAATCCGTGGGTAGGTGAGGTCGGTTTCAGGACGGCGCACGGAGACAGCTGTGGTGTACGCAATGAGCCGCTTCATCTTTAGGTGACCCGGATTCTCTCTCTTTCGGGCATCCCAACGCGCAGCCACAAGATCTGAGATTAGCTCGAACTTTTTCAAGTGAGTCGAGATTAATGACGCCTGTCGTGCGCTATAATCGTCTGCATCGGCCCCTTTGTTTGATTGAGCTTCGTGCGAACGCTCAACGTCAGGATCCTGTCCGACCGTAAGCTCCTGGATGAAGGGCTCATGGAGACCCATTTTCTGTTCAAGCATCGTCGAGTTGATGTGTACGACGTTACGCACTATGCCTGGGACCACCTGAACGTCTTTCACAGCACCATTGCGTGCAAGCAGAGTACTTATTGTTAGGACGGCTCCGTCTGGTCGGACGCTGAGGGTATCTGTAAGCAGGGGTGGGTAAGCCTGGTCTACTGTGTGCATCATATAAATGGTGCCGCCCAGCAAGAACATCTTTTCATGCAAAGGGTGGTCAAATGGAATAAAAGCCGAAGGGTGAGCCACATGAACGTGTATCCAATAATGGTCGGGAAACTCCTTCGATGGTTCGACAGAGATGCCATCGTCGACGACGCGGGTTGTCTTACTGTCCACGCAGAAGACTTCCAGCGAACCCCAGTCTTTGCGCATGTGAGCCATAGTATCAGGAAACGGCGGCTGCTTGCTGTCGGGTTGTATGTTCAATTGTGCCATGGCTGCATTTTGCTTTTCATTGGCGATCCTTGCTGGTTCGCTGAGGCCAAGCAGATTCAGTGGCAAGATTGCGTTGAAATCTTGGTTGGGGGCCCATGGATCGATGCATCCGAGCTCTTGCAAGCATAGTTTACCAATGTCAGGACTTAAGTTATATGACGGGTAAGCACCGATAGCTCGGACGATCAGGGAGCCAATGGATGTATTGCGCTGGTTGGCAGAAGACTGGGCGAACGGCCGCAGAAGATATGTTGTGAAGAGGAACTGAACAATTTTCCTGTCATTCTCGTCGAAGGACTCTCCGGTAGACCTCCGTACGATACCGCCTGCCAAAGGCAACGCATGCTCCAGAGTCCGACCGAGCACACCGTCTGCCGTTGGCGCTCGAATCTTGCGACTCCTCGTGATGATACGTCGAGCCTTGCTGATGAAACCTGTCAAAGGGTTACTCTGTAGCTCTTGGGAGACGTCTTTGCCGGAAGCTGCACGAGCAGCAGCATCTTGGTACGCTCTTGCCCATGTCCTGACTTCTTCGCCGTCGCGCACCATGCGCTTTGGCATGGTCACTAGGTGAAACTGCTGTCTCGTAAAGGATAGACTAATTCCCGGCTCATGAATGAGCTTCTCTATAAGGACTATTTTGGCTCCATCATTCAGCGAGTCATAGTCGATACCCAACTGTTGGCGCACAACCGTCTCCAGAGGAAGTCGCCTGGCCTCGGCTTCTGAAGCTATATTGTGGTAGATTTGCTCTAGAGCACGAGCATGGTCGCGCTTGAAATCCTCTCCCTCTTCGGTGAGAAGAGCGAACCTACTCAGGACGGCCGATGAAACGTCGAACGGGACCTCACCAAAGGCGCTTGCAAAAACCATCCCGCCTCCCTCACCTTGAGCTGTCTCAATTGGCTTCGCAGGTAAATGCGCCCGGATCGCCGCCATTTCGAGCTCGGTGGCGAAATTGGATATTATGTGAGCCGAGAATTGGAAGCGCAGAGCCATGTACCAGCGTCCATCGGCTAACAGGTATTGTGCTTGAGCGCCGACGTGTCCAAGGTACAATACGAATTGTCTTCGCATGCCCCTGACGTTCATGAGAAAAGCGTCGCCAGGCACCATTTGGTAAGTTTCGCTCGAGGTATCATTAGGACCAGTGTCGGCCTCTTCTTGCGAGCTCTCCTCATCTTCGCCAACGATTACACCATCATCAACAGAGTCTCTCACAAATAAGGAGTTCGGCAGCAGTGTGTTGCGGCCTACTGTAACCTCTGATGGCGCGTTCTCTTGTTGGTCACTTTGGTATTTGAGACTCCATTGCCGCAAATAGTCCCGGACACCACCGCTGCGGACAAGTTGAGGTGCAATCTGAGAGATGTGGATGCCGCCGGGGGTGTCTTCAACGGATGCGGCCAGGTCAGTGGTGCCGCGCAGTCGAGCAGCTACCGCAGCGCCGGCGGCGAATCGCCGTATCTGTGGTCGCACGGATCGAACATGACGCTCCAACAAATTGTGTAGTGACTTCTGGACACCACAGTGAGATGTAGACGGGTTGACTGCGAACCGAGCAGCTTGGGGGCGAAAAGGTCTGTTAAGCCATCGCATCATTAGCTTGCACAGCTCAGTCGCCTTCAGGATGTCCTACCCTGAGCTCTGCCACGCGCAGCAAACTTGATGGCAGCAACGCCGAACCTCCTGGAATAGGCCAAGTGATGCAAAAGGCGATATGTACAGATGCGAGGGTCACTGCTGAAGGTGCGGCGATGGTCTCTAACCTTCAATTGCCCGACCTCTACGCTATAGTGCCGCAAATGCAACCGTAGAGACACGTCATACCCGCCATGCTGAACGTGGCAGCGCAAGTTAGGCACCCTTGGAGTGGCTGCACGTGCCAGGAGGAGACTCCAGCCCACCACGCTCCATGCTTGAGCCCAAGAAGCTTCTGTATAGTACTTGTAAAGAATGCTCGAGTGATCGACAATGGCGCCGATCAATCAGCCTGCGAACCAGATCAAGTTAACCAACGTGTCGCTGGTGCGATACAAAAAAGGCAAGAAGAGGTTTGAGTTGGCATGCTACAAGAACAAACTCCTTGAGTACAGATCAGGCAACGAGACAGATCTCGACAACGTGCTGCAAGTGCCCACCATCTTCCTCAATGCTTCGAAAGGCGAGACCGCCCCCAATGCGGAATTGCTGAAGGCCTGGCCGCAAATGGCTGCCGAGCAGGACACTCCGAGTCAAGCGGGTTCGAAGAGTAAAGGTGGGAAGAAGGCGAAGGCGAAGGCGCATGAGGAGGCCGACTCCGAGAAGACCTGGAAAGATGCCATCATCGAAGAGATTCTGAAGAAAGGAGAGATTCAAGTCAATGCTAACGAAAGGAAAGAGCTGTTGGACAGGATGGAGCGCGAGATCATTGAGGAGGTCGCTCAGAGATTGGTCGATCCGCAAACCAAGCGTGTCTACACCACCGGCATGATCAAGAAGGGACTGGACGTGCTGTCAAAACAAGGCGGTCATGCTCCTCAATCAGATTCCCTGCCTCACAAGTTGGGCAAACTGAACCTAGGAGAGCCTCAGAAGAAGGGCGGTTCAGCACCCAAGGGCTCGAGCGAGACCAGCGGTGTCGGCACCCCAATGACCGAGGACGACGATCAAGCTAATGGCAGTGGCCAGAAAGGGAAGGACAAGAAGAGCGATATGCCCATGTGGACAGGAGTGGTAACGACCAAATCAGTCAAGCAGCAAGCGCTAGATGCCATCCATGCCTTGATCGCCTGGCAACCAATCCCGGTCATGCGAGCTCGAATGAGACTGAGGGTCACATGCCCCACCAGTCTTTCCAAGCAGGCTCCAAGGTCGAAAGCAAGCTCCGACGACAACGACGAGGGCGAAGGCAAAGGTACCATCAAAGACCGCATCCTCTCATATGTTGAGCAAATCGAGAGTCAAGACGTCGTTGGCGAGGAATGGGAAGTGATCGGCTTTGTGGAGCCAGGTGCTTTCAAGGATCTGGGCGAGTTCTGTTCTGCTGAAACCAAAGGCCGGGGCAAAGTCGAGATATTGGACATGGCCGTCGTTCATACAGATGAATGAGCAAAGATCTCCCGTTTGATCACGAGTCTTCCCGGTCTCACGTCTCCAGATACCAAGATGCTCCCACAAGCGTTTCAAGAAGGTGAGGCTTTCCATGCCTCGGACTATGTCGTGCAAGCACGCAAGCGGAGCAGGATCTGGGCAGGATCTAAGGTGCGCGACTAGCCGCTGCAGCTTTCCTATTGTCATTTAACATCCCACCGGCCACCAGGTGGTAGGATTCGGAAAATCACTCTCATATATGGTCCTACCGAGACAGAAATTTGGACATAGTGGAGGATGCTGCAGGCTTTATCTACGAAGCTATGCCTACTGCCACCTACAGTTGTGCAACAACCGCTCGGCTCCGTTGCCCTTCAACAAAGATGGACTTCGTCGCAAGCTCGGCCAAGCAAAGCGCCGAGCTTTGAAAAACGCCAGTCTTACGCAAGAAGGTCGAAAACGCTTCCACATTCATAGTCGAACAGGTGGCAATCTTGACATTTGTGGCGACGTCGGTACTTTACGCTGTGAACTGTGCAGCCACCTTCACCAGATACGGGCATCCCAGAACCAGTTACAAAGTGCTACCCCGCCGTCTGTTGGCCCCGAGAAATCAATATGCATGACATACAAGCGCATCTCAACGGAAAGGGTGTCTCTGGAATAGAAGACTAGATCACCGCATTGGAATGGCGAGCAACGGTTTCGCATGTTTTCACTGCACTCGGGGGTACAATGGACTGTGCCCATGTCTCCCGTTCATTCACGGCTTCAGCATAAGGGCACAGAGACAGAAGAGACGAACCGGCCAAGAGGGCTGTCGCTGTTCAATGACCTGAGCATACCCAGGTCCTCCCATCTGTAGCTTCTGGATCGAGACTTGGGTGCTTCGGAATCGATGAGTAGGATAGTCCAAGCGAGGTTTGTGCTTCACGACTTTGCTTTGCTGCCAGAAGCTCGAAAAGCAATGCACGAGCTGGCTGCATTGACGTCGCATACGACCGGCGCTGAATGGCCTACTTTTCCAGGCTAGCTATCGTCATTTCTTCCGCTCTTCTTATACGGCTGTCTTGGAGTCAATGGGCCAGGCTTCCCTGGCCTCTCAACACCCATAGCTTCATACCACGTATCCATCAACGAGTTCATCCTAAGCTTTCTTTCCCTTCGCGGCTTGTCACCTTCTTTGCGCTGGTCACGTTCGGCCGCGGCCTCAGCTTCAAGGGCGGCGTCCTCTTCATTCAGGACTAGGCCAAGGCCCTGCTTAACACCAGGCGGTGCTCCTGTCTCTCCATAGACTTCTTGTAGCCAATCTGTGTATGCGACCTTGAACGAGCCATGATACGGATTATCCTGCTTGATCTGCTCTTCGTAGGTACCGTTCTCGCTGACGTTCTCTAGACGACAGCTGAAGGTCTTCGGTGGAGGGTTCGGCTTGCGATCTTGTAGGCCGCGGATGTTGAAGGGGTCTTGGTCGCGTGGACTCGAGAGATCGTGGTAGACGGGGACTTCGAAGGTTGTCGTCATGCGCTGGGTGGAGGGTGCACGGGAGAAGACCGTGTAGTACGCTGCTGTGTTCTCATGTTCGTCACTTTCCTTGCTGCCATCGCGCCGACCAGCCTTCTCTTTCGCTTTGGCTCTGATGAAGATGGTGACTCGACCTTGACCTTGAGTTTTGAGGTGCTTGAAGACTGCGCTTGATTCAGCCAAGGTGGTCGGGGATGGCGTCACGCGGAGCCATGCTGCGAATTTGCCACTGGACATGGCACTGCCATTACAATGATGTACTGGAAATCAGTTGATGTTTCTTGCGTTCAGTTCAAGCCGATGATGAACCGTGCATCAGGCCAAATCGGGTTTGTAAAGTTAAGGTGGAGGCGGCAAGGCGTTCGCCGATCTTTAGACCTGCCCTTCTGGGGCTCAGGATGGAGGTGAGACGCCCAAAAATAGGTCCTTGTCAGGGACAATTTGAGCTTCGATTGGCTCATCTCGCCTTGGGCGGCAACCCAGGCACAGAAAAGCAGATGGAGCACACGATGCTTTTTCCAAGCAATTTCACCTCGAACATATGTGTCGATGATGATGACGATCCCCTCGTAAAAGCAAGCGGTACTGTAGTGAGATGTATGAGAGCTCAAGACTGTCGCGGCTCTGGAAGGTGCTATTGTGCTGAACTTCGGGATAGGACCTGGAGTCTGTGCACTTCTGTGCAGCACAGCTGAAGTAGCCTGCCAGTGCTGCAGCCAACAGCACAGCACCGTCGCAAAGAACCTTGTAAGGTGCTTTCGGCCTGACCATCTGCAGCCAGAAGCCAAGACGATATGGAGAGTGCCGAGTGGTTCTTTGGAGATGGCGCTCAATTAGCGTGCAGCGGCGTGGTTCAGCACCCAAATCCCTCTTTCCTAAAGAGCTAACTTAGAGGACTCGATCTCGACACAGCCTACATGCTCGCCGTGTCTTAATACTGCACAGCTGACAATCTCGAGTGTCGATTCCCTTCGTTTACTTCATCCACCGTCGCTTGTACCATTACACTCGAAAAGCCCGAGCACAACTCACTATCGTTGACGCTGCTGTGCCGCACTCGCCCCCTGCAGCAACCCACCTGTGCCGACCCGCTAACGACTGTAAACAACCCGAGTGTTTCAGGCGCATCCCTCCTCGGTTTGATCGTCCTGAAGTCGGACTACACTGGAGCAGGGCACAATTCGGACATTCTCTCAAGACCATAGAGACCCACGGAGCCGCAACATCATCAGCCTTAGAACACCAGCAACAACCGGCAGACAGCGCAGGCGCCTGCAGTGACCGACAGTCACTGCCAACTGAACACCTACAGGTCGACTGCTGAGCAAACGCGCTCCAGAGGGAGCAACCCGACCGTCAAAATTCCTTTCAACACCAATCGGGCGTCTCTCCTCGGAGGGCCGGGTGGTAGCGCATATCAGCCGCTCGAAGGTGGTTTTCACGAGCGACAAGGCTACGCAGCAAATACATCTACACTCTCGACGAAAAAGATGACCTTCTGGCCGAGTTCGAAATGGGTGTGGGCGTTCATTCTTGCTTCTCTGTCGCAAGCCGCCGCTGTGCTAGCTCTGGAGATGTAAGGCCAATGCCCCCCACCACTCCTTACCATGCTGACCTGATCGCTAGCTACATCTTTGTCAGTTTCCAGACCGATATCAACAGCAATGCCAAAAAAGGAAAGAGCGATCCCGCGACCACGATCCCGACATTTCTGACCCTTTACATTTTTGCTTTTGTGTACCAGCTTTTACTGGTCTGGGATGCTCTGCGCATGAAGAACACCATTCAAATCCTCGGTCTGGTCGGCTTGAATATAGGCCTTCTGATATACGGAGCGGTGCAAGTAGAGCAGCTCCACGAAGCCGTCACACAGCTACGAAACAACAACGCGATTGAGCTGGGCACATGGGAAGCTACGCATCCGCTGCTCGTCGCCATCCCATGTATACTGGCATTTTTCACCATTATCATGGCATTCCTCGCCTACAAGCTCTACAACGAATTTGCCTGGACCATTTACAAACACATTTCGGCCGATCTGCGCATGAAGCGACGCTATCTTACCTACCAAATCTACATCGCCCTCCTGAAATTCGACTTCTTTTTCTGCCTTGGTTTCACCATCCAATTTGTGGTCATTGTTGGTGGCAAGAACAAGATCGAGCGATATCTCACCGCCGCAGCTATACCTGTTACCATCATCATCATGTTCGCCGCGTTCTGGTTCACCAAGCGCGAAAACATGCCCGGTACCATTGTTGTCATCATTCTTTACTTCGGTGGCCTCGCCTACTTTTGCTTCAAGCTCGTTCGAATGTACCAAGAGGCCAAACAGGCGCCATATCTAGCTGCACGGAAAGAGTTGACAACATTCGCCGTATTGACCATCGGACTGCTCATAAGTACCATCATAGTGGCATGTATGTGCGCGAACAGCTATGGCAGAGGGCTCAAACCTTATGTCACTAGTCGCGCGCAAAAGGCCGCGGCCGATGCAAACAGCAGACCCGACTTTGGAGAGTACCACGGACGAGCGAGCTCGTATCCATCAACCTCAACATACCCCATGGACAATGAGCCGTATAACCCGAAACAAGGAGGTGGGAGGTTAGCACCGACGAGAATGGAGATCGATTGAGGTATTTGAACCCAGCTTTACAAAACATGTAGATTTCAAAGTTGGTTGGACATTCATTCTGGTCCACCCTGGAGCGCCGGGGCAGATGACGGCAAAAACAAGAGCAAAAGTTGTCCATATCGGAAGCTCGGCGAGTCTACATAATGTTGCACAACCTGGATATATAGTGCTTTAGCCTGTTAGCGTTCAGCAAGCGAGACTTGGATGACTGATTACCGGTCTTTAAGCATTGGGTCCGATCACGAATGGAACGATATGCTTCAAACACCACCGCACCCGCTTCTAACCCTGCGTGCTAACGTTGAAGATCATTGCTCCATGCCCCAACCCCACACAAACACCGTACGCGTCAAATGCCAGTGATGCCCACTAACACGTCTCTAGCGCTGGAAAGGTACGCAGAAAGACATATCTGCCCGCGGGCTGAAAGGGGCGACGGTGCCGGGAGGGAATGCACATGCGGTTCACGCTGAGGACTCGAAGTACCTACCCTCGGACAAAGCGAGGGGGGCACTCGGTCTGACGGACGACGGATGGTCGTGTCGAGCATTGGAGTACGTACGTACGTACGTAGTGCGCAGCCAGATAGATGCGTCGTGGACATGGATATACTACACTGAGGCAGATTCACGCTGTAGAGAGTCAATGCATCGAATTGTAGGTAGGTAGATGTGGCGCACCCGCTTGCTATATGCTTCAACGACGACAACAGACGCCATGAGATGTTCCCAAATGCTTCGCTCCAAAACATACACAGACACAAACACGCCGTTAACAGCGAACAACAGTGACAGAACAGTCCTCACGCCCGACCTCGCAATGACCGGCCGAGCCTTCTCAGGCCTTCGGCGGTACTAGTGTTAAGGCTAGTCGCCGGCCTCTCGCTTTGCTCCTCTTCCTTGTCATCGTCAGTGAGCAAGGCGGCAACACTGCTGGTGCTGATGACTCTAGCACCAGACTTTCGCTTCTCGCTTGCAGCGATGCTCTTCACAGACTTGTTAGACTTGTGTGAGAGCATCCTTTTTAACTTCGAGGGTTGTCTGCTCAGCCCACCCTCCTCACTTGTGCCTTGTTTGGCTTCCTTTGCCTTTGGCTCTTTCTTCCCTTTCGGCTCAGGCTCGAGATATGCCCACCCTTTGGGCAGTCTTGGGGGCTCGTTGGCCTTGCTCTTCTTGTTCAGCAGATTTGTGCTTTCTTCAAGCACTTCGGCGATCTTCCGCTTCGCACCGGCGAGCTTGCCTTCTTTTTCTTCCCGCTTTGGCAGATCCTTGGGCTTTGGTCCAAGAACTCCTCTACAGTTGTCCGCTCCACACCTGCAAACCTGGACATTTTTCTGGGAGTAGGGATCAAAGTTGTAGTCGTATGTCAACTCTTCGCCCGTCATGATGCCGCGGTCACCGGCGAATAGTGCCATTCGAGGTTTTCCACCCACGGTCCACTTCTCCATGCGACAGTTCGGGTCACAGCAGTGGTTGACGAACCGTGCCATACTGCCCCTCGTTGCGTCGATGATCATGTTTTGATCGAATGCCATCAGGTAATAGCACTGTAAACACGTCAGCTTCGTCCTCGAAGTAAGTCTGTCAGGGGAAAGCACTACTCACTTCGTTGTCTTTATACCTGGTGTGCATCCTCGTCTCGCATTCTTCCTGGTTGATGATCTCTCCAGTGTACTCGACAATGATCTGGTTGGGTTCGAATGTCCTATTTGATCTGACGCCGTAGCCTCTGTCTTCGGTCTTGATCACTTCCACTCCAATGTTGTACTTCCCACCCTTCTTGACCCTCTGCCTCAACCCCTCGAACGCCCTGTTGCCACACTGCTCCCCAGTCAAGTTACAATTGCGGTCATCGCACTCGTAGTACATATATCTATTCATGCAATCGGCATCGCAGCCTGTATCGGCCTTACACATACAAGTGCTGTGCTCGAGATACTTCGAGGTACGCCATTCGGCTGCGGCATCGCCGACAAAGACGTTTTTGTTGACCTTCTTCCATTCGTCAGGTTTAGGCTGGCCAGTGGGAAGAGGCGAGAAGATGTCGAAGGGCAGTTTGAAGTCGCGACCTGTTTCAAGAAGGCGGTCGCCAGCGAACATGGGCAGAGGAAGGACAAAGTTCTCTTTGGGTGGGAGGCTGGCCGTGGATGGCTCTTTGTTTGCGGTGGAAGCGGACTTTCGTTTGTTCTTGCCTTCGGTGAGGGAGGGGTCGAAGGCACGCGACTGGCCGGCGTAGAGACCTGAGGCGAGCCACTTCTTGTCCTTGGGCGCTCGGGAGCGCAGGGCTCGACCAGCGGCAGCGAGTGACACTTGGTCCCCTGTCGGTTCAGTGCGTGCTCTCTTGGTGTCTGGTTCGTACTCTGGTGGGGCCGTGCTTGTCCGTCTATCTGGTTCTGGCTGTGTGGCTTCCGGGGTCTTGATGGTAGAGCCTCGACCTCGCTTGCCTAGTACGCTAGATGTGATGCCAGAGACAACTTCCGAAGCCTTGGTCACCAGGATGGAAGCTCTCGACGATCTCCGTGTAGCTTTCTTGTCAGCAGTCTTCCTTCTCTGCTCCCACTTGTTCTCGCCATTTGCAATCCTGACGCGTTTGGTCTCTTTTTGCTGCTTCCTCTCGACCGGCTCTTCCTGGACGGCAACATTGATGGTTGACCCGTCGTCCGAGTGTACGTCACTTTCTCCCCCGACCAGCTCTTTGTCAAAGACATCATCCATGTTCCACGTCATATCGAGGGCATCTATGCCGTTCTTAAGAAGAGACGACTGGCTCACAGACTCGACCAGAGTTTCACCGCTAATGTTCCGTTGCTTGTCCGCTTGTACTGCTTTGGCTGGCGAGGGCCTGAGAGTCTCTTTGCTGGCATTCTTCTTGAGCATGGACACGCGTTTCGATCGACTACGAGGCGGACTCTTGACAGCGTGCGTACTGGAGGTCTGGCTTGACACGTCTGTCGCGCTTTCCGAGGGCGTGGGCAGTGGTACGCGTACATGTCTCTCGATGTCGGTCGTGTTGACCACGATAGTGTCGCCGTCGTCTTCTTCGGCAGGTGGTGTCGGAGCATGTGCAGACGGTTTGGCAGGCGCGACGCCTATTGAGCGTCTCTTTGGAGCCATGGTAGGGGTTGAGGCGAAATTGAGGGTGCTTTGTTGTAAGGGCATGCTGTACCTCTTTACGCGTACGCGTTGGGCGTCCGACACGAGCACCTCTTGCTGCGTGATGTTTTCGAACTTGCTGATGAGACTGTTGACGGCGGGCATGGTCGCGTCACAGCGCAGGGCACGCCAGCTGCTTAGAAAAGTGCATATGGGAGGACGTGGAAGGACGTCAGTGGTTAAGTATGTTGCTCGATGAACCGCGTTGGCTACAACCGCGTCTCCACCCAACGGTCGCCCAGACCTGGCCCGTAATCACCTCGCAACAACATTGCTGCACGGTCTTTCTTCGTGCCCCATGAATGGTACACATCTATGTGGACTGTAATCAAAGTATAGGTCTCCAACAGCTGTCTGTGCATTTGCTATCTTCAACTTGCTTTTCCCGGGCAACGCTTTGGAGATAAGATTGGTCCCCACATTAGAGAATACGTAAGGTATATCGCTCGAACGCATGCAATCGTATTATACATGATCTGAGATCATCTGCGATCCCTCTGCGGGATCTTGCCCGTCGGGCCCTCGAAGCCTTTTTGTCCCTTGACTGGCTTCATCTCGACGTCTCCATTCTTCGCCTGCTGGGCTCTACGAGCATGCTTTCCTCGAAGCGGACCATATCTCTGATCACCACTCTCATACTCCGTCTTGAAACGCATATACGTGGGCGGACGGGGTCTTCCAAGCACGGCGACCCAGTTCTTGAAAACGTTCCCCTGCGTGAACGGACGGTGTCGATCGGCCTGTTTGAATCTCCTTGACGCCAAGTACTCGCGAGTCGTCTCCCCACGACCGGTGAGCATGAGATGATATACCCAAAGAGAGCTGGGATACACGAACCCCAGAAGGCCATAAATAAACATGGCAAATGGCACCCTGTTCTCGTTCATGGCACGCACGAAAGAGACATTCCGCTGATTGGAATATGCAATGACCTGACCCAGGCTAGCAAAAGCTAGCAGCAGGGCCAGGATCGTGCCGGAACTGACGAAAGCGAAGAAGAAGCGATAGTTCCGCCTTCCCACACAATTGTTCAGCCAGACACAGTGATGATCGAGGGTCTCGACACAATTGTCGCAAACGCGACAGTGGTAGCAACGAGGAGGTCTCCAGATATTGCATGTCTTGCAGTATTTGACAGGCACATCCATGGCGGCAGTCTGTGAAGTAGCAAGTCGGACCATCACCCAATCATTAGTCGGGGGGCCGATCGCCAAAGGGTCTTCGTTGGGTGGGAAGCTTTGGATATGACGTGGGAAGATCTGAGAGCAAGTCAGCACCAGCGAGATAGAGAACAGATGTGTTACTGACGCCGGGATCCGTAAGAGACCCATGAAGGAAAGATGAGAAGCAGATGAAAAACACGTAAGCGAAAATAATGGGTATAGCTGGCGAAATATGATGCCAGGTCCAAGAAGCACTGTCAGGATTAGCAAATATGTCTCTCGTCCGGGGGGGGGTTGCCACTCACGAGAAAACGAAGAAAAGAACAGCAGGCACGACCATGAGCAGGCCTGTCAGCACGTTGATGGGGCGATCTCTCGCATTCTGGATTCTACCTCCAAGCCAGAAGATATTATTGCCTTGGAAATATTCGTAGTTCTTGCCCAAAGCCTCGCGCTGGGCAACGCGGTGCTTCTCCTGCAAGGTAGGGTAGCGAGGTGATGGGTCGGTTGAGGGCAGATGCTGGTGATTGGGAGGAGGGATAATCTGTTTGCTGCCAACGCTGAGGCCGGAGCGGAAGGAATGAGGAGACCGAAGAGCTGTCTCTTTCAGGCCGGCAGCATTCAGTGCACTAGTTAGATCCAAGCGGGAGGGTGCACGCTTCTTCTCGGGCGACTGGAAGTACTCGGGGTCAGCCTCTGAGGCAGCTTGCTGAGAGGTAGTGTCGTAGTCATGTGGAGCCTCAGATTCAGTGTAGCCGGTGGTGATGGAGGCGGCAGGTCGATGCATCCTGGGCAACGAGGCGTACGGCCCGGTGCGGTTCGAGTGTAGGCTTTGGCCATCGTCATCTTCCCGTAGTTGTGATGCGGCAGTCTGGCCCGTCTGTGGTCTCGGGTCGTCTCTTGCGACTTTGGAGGCTCGCAAGTTGCTTAGCCGTTGTTGCTGCAGCCTCGACGAGCTCATGGGGCGCAGAAACCCCTGGGCAGTCAAGGACGGCACATGTGTCCTACTCGTTGTGCTCGCTGGACTCTGTGGTCTACTAGTGCCACTGGTCGACGAGGGCGGAGGCGGGCTGCGAAGGGACCGGTTGGTAGGGTTGGTCACTCCTCTAAAGTGAGCATAACCATGTGGTGATACAGGAGGCCCGGGGGTGGTCGATGTGGCTCGGTCGCTGGGGGGCGGCAGTGGAGAAGGGAAACCATCATCAGATATGGCCGAGGAGATCTCGCTCCGTGCAGTGGCAGGTCGATGGGCCATGTGTGGTGTGTAGAATGCGCTGTGTGCTACTCGTAGCAGACCAGCCTATAGCCTCTGGGCTCGGTGTCATATGTTGCACGATGAAAGCATAGTGCCTGACTGTCCACCGGCTGAATTGCGATCGAACTGCTTGTGCGTCACTGCAGTGCTTCTGGTTGTTCAACGAGTGTGGATGGAGGCATCAAACGCGGTGGTGCGATCAGCGGTGTTGCGAGGTGTGCCGGGCAGTTGCGCAGTGCGAGTGCAAAGTATTGCGAAAGAGCGACGACGAACTATTTGCTGCGTGACTACCAACGCCTACTACTTCGACTGCTGCAGTTGTGACTCGTGGGCCTGCAAGTGATTCTCTGGAAGCACTGCACTGGCAGGGCAGGTGGATCTCAGGAGAAGCCGATTCTAGGTAGTGACGTTAGTGCCCGCAAGCCGCTGCTGGTCCAGCAGTCCAGAACGTGTGGCCCAAAGCAGACAAGGCTGGCCAAGCTCACGCTCAGCCTCGCATTGCGGTGTTAGTGGTGTGAGCTCACTCGCAACTCGCAGCTTTGACGACATTCCAGTGTACGGCTTGCGACTCTGAAGACCTACTCCTACACGACCCTCCACGCTGCCCACCATGTCCGCCATGTTTCGAGCAACCCGGATCCTCCGCGCCGATGTCGCCGGGTCCATGAAGAGCATGGGCCAATCAATGCAAAACATGAAGCCGGATGCCATGAAAGGACCCAACAAGCAACAGGATACCGTGTTGAAGAGGGGCGCCAAAAGAGATCCTGAGCTATACGTACGTAGTTGGTGGTAATGGTACGTGGGAACTGGCGGCTGACAGGGGGAACAGATCCTGCTAGGTATCATGTCCGGCGCTTTTGGTCTCGCGGGCTGGTACTTTGGCCGCAAGCCAACTTCAGCTACCTCCGAGGCTGAGGTGTCCGTCGCCAACAGCTCCATGCCATGGGAGGTCCAGGGCGACCACGACCATGACGACCACTCCAAGCACTTCAAGTACCAATACCACCCAAGAGGAGACAAGGGCTCGACCAAGAATGCCCCAAGTGCCTTGAACACGGTCGTTGTGCCAAACGTGACGCTTCCGAGGGTACGCTTACCACCCAATCTGAATGACGACCATACTGATCTTGCTTACAGGAGCTGCACGACATGTTCAACAAATGGGGCAAGGATGGCTACTAGATGCCTACTAGAGGGGTACTCGGGGGAAGGCGCCTGAGCAGCGCTGAATTGTTGCTTGCTAGGCTTTTTCGCCATGAATACGGATACGGCAGAGCCAGCGCTTGTACATTGCTCAAGTTTCTTTGCAGTTTAGATCATCGACCCGATGAGAATGCCTACTATAAGTCGATACCTTCTGTGCTCTTTTCCTTAGCCACCACCTGAGTATCTCATGATTCCAAGTTCGCCAAGCTACAGTAGCGTTGTACCGGTAGCCTGAGCCGGAACCAACTGAAGTGGATGCCCGGGGCACAGCTAAACTTCGAACTTTCGCGGCGCCTGCTGCACCTCGTCCAGGCCTTAAAGCTGATCTCTACTCGACGAATATACCATCAGCGCTGATAGTAACCATGGCTCTCTGCAATCACCAGCAAGATCTACGGCTATTACGAGCAGTTATAAGAGCCTCGGCTTCACCTACTGGCACGCCAATCACCCGAACAACAACGACCAGCAGTCTTGGAGCACGAAAAGACAAGCAGCAACAAAACCGACAATTCTCCATCCTGAACCGACCATCGCCAAACTACCCTGGCCATGTCCCTCTCACGATGGTCGAACGCCTCGGCCTCGCCGCCGGCAGTGCAATAGCCTCCCTGGCCAATCCCCGCAGAGGTGATATGATCGCAGCTCTAGGCGAAGCAACAGCCCAACCCTTCTTCATCCGCCGCCTCAAAGAGCGTATGCTCGCAGATCCTACCGGTCGCCGCATCCTGCGAGACCGGCCCCGCATAACCTCCAAAACCATGTCCCTCGAGAAACTGCGCAAGTTGCCCGACAACACTGTGGGCCGTACCTATGCTGCCTGGTTGGACCGGGAGGGTGTGACACCAGACACAAGAGACCAGGTGCGCTATATTGACAATGAAGAGGAGGCCTATGTCATGCAGCGGTATAGAGAATGCCATGATTTCTATCATGCTCTGACCGGCTTGCCGGTATTTGTGGAGGGCGAGGTTGGTTTGAAGGCATTTGAATTTGCGAATACTGGCCTGCCCATGACGGGATTGAGTCTTGCTGCAATCTTGCGGCTGAAGCCTGCTGAACGGCAACGAATGTTCGAGACATATCTGCCTTGGGCATTCTCCAACGGCTGGAGGTCGAAAGATGTCATCAACGTGTATTGGGAGGAGGAGCTGGAGACTGGTGTTGAGGACTTGAGAGCTAGGCTGGGTATCGAGCAACCGCCCGACTTGCGACAGACCAGGAAGAAGATTCGGGATGCGAAGAAGGCAGCCAAGGAAGCCCAAGCGGCCAAACAGACCGTAGGCGTAGATGGTGTTATTTTGTAGAGACCAATGCTGTTGCCGCTGCCGCTCTTACACATCATTCAACAAATCATCCAAATCGTCCTCGTCGTCCCAGTCCGTCCTTCGCATAACCTTTGGAGCTCTCACGCTCTTCCCCGACTGCTCTTCGTGTTCTGTCAGCGAGGCCAGCATCTGCTTCAATTGATCCTCGGTGACTTTGGCTCTGAGTTGACCGGAACGTGCAAGCCCGATCAGACGATTCTCGACATCTTCGGCGCGCGATGCTTTGACCAGTCGTATTCTTCCAAGTCGATCTGCTGCAGCCGGCTCGAGGATCTGGTTCAGTATGGACGTTCGTTGTTCCTCCTGCTGTTTACGCTGATCGTCCTCTCCTCCTTCACCACCATTGCCACTGCCACTGCCACTGCCACCACCGGATTGCCCTCCGCCTTGCTGCTTGAGTTGCGCGAGACGTGCTGCTCGGATCTTGTGATGGTCAGAATAGGGACAGGTCTAGCGGAAGAAGTAACTCACCTGGGCTAACTCGTCGTCTGCCATGTTGTTACGTGTATCGCACTCGTTACGTTCTCATGAGACCTGAACCGCAAAAGTTTGAGCAACGCGCACATGCCTTTAGGTGGTGGGGTACTGCGGCCAGTGCGGGAGTAATGCCCCGAACGTGCCTGAAACGCTCGTTTGGTGCCTAGGGGCCCCCACTCCAAATCGACATCCTTCAGGTGTTACAGTAGTACAGCAGGCAGTCCATAGAGCGCACGGAGACCATCGCATCAACACAATACTCTTTCAAACATATACACTATCACTACAGCACTCTCGAGCACGCAGGTACAGAAAGCCTGGTCTGTAGAACACCTATCTGTACGGGGCGATGGTGACTCGTCCATGCTTTAGCCTGCCTGATCAAGCTTCTAGGCGTCCCAATGGTGCTTACCAGTGACCACTAGCGTGCGGCCGGTGAATTCATGCCAGCGGTTGAACCACAGATCACCTGGATCTCGACTCCTCCGCTTCTGCGTGATGATGTTGGAAACTCTAAGCTTCCACGTTGACCATGGACTTCACTTTAGCCACTATGCTGTTCTTCGTCGATCTCGCCGGTCTTCTAGTGTAACACGCCAGCCAGTGCCTACAACGTGTTCATTGTATTCTGGACCACGAGTCTTCTATCCCGCATTGGTCTGAGTAACGTCGATTGCTAAAGCAGCTGCCCCAAGTACGCTCACCAGGCCTGGGGTGCATGACCGACACCCGGCGCCCTGCACCCTGCACAGAACTGCTCTGGTTCTCGTCCTCGGGCGCGCCTGACCTGTCACACTTCACCCCCCAACCGGCGACCTGTTCGCACAGCAGTGACTCGATCACTGTATGTACTTCGCACCGTACAATGGCGCCTCCCTAGGCCAGACTTTACCACCCCCAAATCCTCCTTCGCGCTCGATATCCTATGGAGCACCGAACATGTCCAACTCCAAGCCCTCGATCACGAAAGCGAAGTCGACGAACTCCTTGCGGACAATAGCAGCGAAGCAAGCTGCCGATGCCAAAGAAGCCGAAGCTGCCTTTCACACTATCAGAGATCCTAGAATGACAAGCACCTCGGATTTGTCGCGTACCTCGTCTTCATCCCGCAATGGCGAGTCAAAAGATGAAATGGCTGTGCTCAGCGACAAGTTGATCAGTGCCATTAACCACCAGCAAAGACTGGACGACAATCTCGCCGAGGCGCGCCATGAACTGGAAGCCGCAAATGCGAGGACTGCACAATTGGAGGCGAGAATCAAGGACTACGAGTCGCGCATCACCAACAGAGACCTAATGGACAAGCAATCTGTCGAGAAGCAATACGGCAAAGTCAATGCCGACGCTGAAGAGACCAGAAAGCAGAACGAGAAGTTGACACAGGAGAAAAGATCGCTGCAGAGTGAAATGGAGAATCTGTCAGCTTCCTTGTTCGAGGAAGCAAACAAGATGGTTGCCTCGGCGAATGAGCAGAAAGCTGCGACCGAGAAGAAGAATCAGCAGTTACGAGACCAGATCAAGGATGGCGAGGCTGTAATAGCGTCTCAGACTGAACAGCTGACCCAGCTGAAGCTCTTGATGCAGGACCTGGGCTCGGACCATCGCATGGAACCGCCAGGTATGGACTCGCCCAGTCTAACTCCTGCAAGTCCACAAGTGCCAAAAGGTGATCACATAGTCCGGTTAATGGAGGCAATGAACTTGTCGCCCGTCACTCCCGACCATTTAGGAGTTGCGCCGAGTCCCTCGACTCAACTCACGCACTTGATCAAGTCAGTGTGCCGCACAGACGTCCCATGCTACGAGGACTTCAAGCTCATGCTCGCCAACTCGAACCCACGGTCGCACACACCATCACATGCCGCTTCACGAGCAGGCTCAGGTTCTTATGGTGGACTAAGCGGCCTAGGCCTCGGCTTTTCCTCTCAGAATCAAAACAATCCATCAAGCCCAAACCTCTCCACGTCAGCCAATAACTCCAAGTTGGCTGCCTCGCCCGGTATCCCAGGCTCGTTCTCGCCAGCACCAGATCCAAAAGGTCCCCAACCACTAAAGGACACCCGCTTCTTCAAACGCATAATGACTGAAGACATCGAGCCGACGCTTCGCCTTGATCTTTCCCCCCAAATCTCGTGGCTGCAACGGAGGAGTATCCTCGCCGCACTAGCGGATAGCACTCTAGTCGTCGAGCCAATACCTGATTCCGCAATAAAACTGTACGGCAAGTACACTTCCTGCTCCGTATGCGGCGAGAGTAGGAAAGAAGATCAGAATCCACGAACGCATGCCATGCGGACACGTGAAGGCGAAGGAGCAAACAAGTGGGCAGTTTGCAAGTTATGTTTAGAGAAGGTACGCGCCGTTGGTGACATAATTGGTTACCTCCGCATGGTTCGTGATGGCGTGGTGAAGATCATCGATTTGCAGGACGAGCAGGAAGCTTGGGATGAGATTATCAGGTTGCGCGAACGCCTCTTCTGGGCGAGGTTGGCCGGTGGTGTGGTGCCTGCTTTCGTGCCAAGTAACAAGGTAAGCTCTGTTACCGCGCGGCAGGATACTGTTGCTCCCACCGCTACAAGCAGGGCGCCTGCAGAGGCTGAGGAAGCAAACAAGGAGGACGGAACATCAGGCGAGCCAGGATTCTCTACGCCTCCAGAAGGCTCCCGAAGAGGTAGCGAAGAAGATGTTACTCCAGCCACGGCAGGCGGTGAAACCAAGGCAGGTCATGAGGCTGACCTTCAGCTTCCGACCGGCCTGGACGAAAGCCTAACGACATTCGAAAACGCCAGAGAAAGAGCTCTGGCCAACGCGAAGCAGGCCGATTCACCCCAGTCTATGCCTCCAACACCATCACGACATTCAAAGAGAGAAAGTGGTGGAGGAGGTGGCTTCCCCAAAATCAGCATACCGAAACTGCCGCATGGCTTCTGGGATACACAGCACAATGTCCTGCATTGAGGAGGCTATGGACGCTGAACAGGCCAGGCATAAGCGTCGGCGTTCTGGATACAGAAAACTGAGGAGTTGGGGGTGGGCGGGTAGGCATTACTACTAATGCTAATGGATGTATTGTATCTCCAATACATTACGTTACGCTTTGGAGGAATCACGATTTGTAATTGTATGTACAGTCATACATATATATATGATATCGACGTTCAGCACCAACTACCCTGCCTCCAGATGCTCACGCTCCGTGGCCATTTTATGCTCTCGCGCTAGGTCCCTAACATACCGGGGAATACAGACAACCCCTCCGCAGCCCAACTTAGCTCAGCCGGGATCGCCCAAGGAGCTCTCGCTCATGCCAAACCCCCAGCTCAAGACCCTCCGGACTCTCTCACACCCTCACGTCACGTACCCCTGGCTTCTCTCACCTCAATCCTGCAGGCGTCCAGCAACCAAGTCGACACGACGTGCCACCCCCGAACGGTTCCAGCTCCACAGAGTCCTGCGCTCATGCGTATGAAGCGTCTCTGACACAGTCCACCCACTCCAGCCCAGATCCGAGCGCGCCCCATCCATACATCACCCAAGCCAGCAAGCCCCTCGCTCAACCACAGCACAGGGTGAACCTCCCTTCCGACTCACCACGTAGACAGACGGACGGCTCACGAATAATCCCAGAGCCACACCAACCCGCGTCATCCCCGCCAGCAAAAGTCACCAAGCATCGACAGGATCCATCGATCGCTCAGGCACCCGAGAGAAAAAGACGACCAGTGGTCGGAACACAACACAACACGAACAACGCCAGGCTCGCTACAGAGAGCATTCCACGGCTTTTTTTTTTGCCGCTCACGATCGAAAAAGCCTGTAGAGTTAGCTAATGTCGAACCGCGCCCGAGGACACGGCAAAACCAGTTTGCACACGCAGAGAACTAACCGGCGAGGCGATACCAGCAAAACGAGGTATTTGTCATGAATGATACCGTTCCTAGCTAAGGGGCTGCAGGACAGGAGAAGCACGGGCTTCTCGAAACGTGATCTAGCTGCCTATCGGGACACGCTGACTAGCTCACTGGCGTGCTCAATGTCAGAAGCCGGGTGAACTGATATTTGTCCGGCGTATTCGAATCGTCGGCGTTGTGCATGGAGAGTTGGTTCTGTGTGTCCGGCATAGCAGGCAGACCACGGTGTCAGGTGTATGGAGGTAGGAGGGGTGATATGTGTTCAGTTTTGGCCTCGAGCTAGATCGTCAGATTGGATACATAGAAGGGCTGACCGTAGACTTGTGAGAGTCAACCGCGGCCTTTGTGCTCTGGACTCATGTTTAATACGTAGACCACTGACCATCACATAGTGGGACGAACCAGAGGGTACAGGAAAAGCGACGATCAAAGTCAAGGAGTACTGGCAAGATAGTCAGGGAAGGTGAGAGTAGCGAGGAACGATGACTTGTTTCAACTGTTTTTGTTTTCATTCTTTGGTAACTGTATACTTGCCAAAGTGATAGCTAAGAGGTTGTTAGGCATCATGGCCTTATAGAATTCAATTGCTGAGCAGCAACAATATATACATCTTGGTTTTCTTAAGCCAGGTAGCGTGATATCGCATCGCATGTCTCGTCTAGTTCGTCGCACAACTGCTGTAGATCTGACGAGGTGCCAGATGATGCAGTGCGAGAGGACAATATCTCAGAAGAGACAGCAGCCTTGCTCAGAGTAGTGTACAGGGAGGTAGGCAGAGTAATAGAGACTGTCGAGGTACAGGAGTCGTCAGCATAGAGATCGTCCGACCTCTCAACAGCTGAGCTTTCTTTTTTCGAAGACTGAGGAGTTGGAAGGTACGAGATGACCGGCAAGTCCTTCTTGCTCGACCGCGATGACTTGACCCCACAAGACTTCTCGGTCATGGCAGAAATGTCGAGCTTGGGTGGCTCTGGCAGCTCTGTCACAGCAAAGACTTGAAAGTCGTTGGAGGGAAGCGTGTTATGCCATGAAGAGTGACCATCGAACGCCGACATGTCGATTGGCGTATCTGGGATCAAGGTCATGCCTACTTGCATGTGATGGTCGGTGTGGTTCTGCATCTGCATCTGTCGGGCAGCATCGTGTGACGAGAGATCCTTTCTTGTCGGCTGCGGCTGCGGCTGATGCTGTTGTTGAGGCTGCGCTTGTTGGGAGTTCTGCTGTTGCTGAGCGTTGTGTTTTTGCGTAACCTCGGCGGGTCCGGAAGTGCTGAGCTCCTGCAAGAAGCCAGAGAAGGATTGCGATGAGAGCAACATCCTTGTGAGATCGGTAAGACGAGTGTTCTCTTCCAAGAGTTGTCTGTTTTGAACACGGAGCTCATTTGATTCTTGAGCCTTCTGGGCGACTTCAGCTTCAAGCTGTGTGATGTATTCTGAATGTGCGTTAGCAAGTTTCCGGTTATGAGATCAGTGTCAAAGCTTACCCTTTCTGCGAGACCTGAATGCACGAGCGGAGACCTTGTTTCGGAGTTGACGACGCTCCTTGCTGGAGAGCTTCTTGCCCTCTTCGCTGTTGAGGAGACGCTCATCGTCATCCATGTCATCTTCGTCCTTCTTGATGCGCGGCATGTGGGAGGTGCCTGCAGGAGAGTCACCGTCCTCATCATCGGCGGAGGCAGAACTGCTCTGCCGCATACGGTTGAGTAGTCTCGAAATGCTTTCCTCGACATGGGGGTCCTTAGCCGTAGGAGCCTTTGGTGCTGTAGGTGTGCTAGTTGGCAGAGGTTGTTGGCCAGCAGGCAGCTGTCTTGGCTGTTGCTGGCGCATCATCTCTTGCTGTCTTTGTACTTGTTGTATTTTTGCTTGGTTGGCCTGTTGTGTGTGCATGCCAGGGTAGATTCTGGGTGGGATCTGGGCTACGGGTGAGTGGTTGCTGGGGCCATCGCCGCCATAGAACATGGAAGGAACATCGGCAGGAGAATCGGTCTCGAAATCCATGTCCAAATGATCGAATGTAGGTCGATTGAAGTCGAAGTCGTCGAGGTTGCTGAGAGGAATGTTCAAGGTCTCAGTTGGCACGATGAAGTTGCTCCCTGGTCTGTAGTGTAGACCGGTGGCTTGGTTCACTGCCAGAGTGTTTGCGTATCCTCCCATGGGCAGACCTGTCTGTTGTCGGTGGGAGCCATACTGATAACTTGGACCCGAGAACGTCGACTGGTTTGACCCGAAGTCTGAGCCTTGATGTAGCAGCGACGGGATAGGCTTCACATCTGCAGAAGACATTGGTGTTTGCACATTCTGGTCATAATTCAAGAAAGCATCCAGGTCTGTATCAAAGGGGTTGTTCGTCTGATAGGACATGGCGAGTTATGTGGTTACGAGTCGATGGATACCAGGGTTGCGTGGCTTGTATCAACTGCGATCGTCGCCTAAAATAGACCTCCCTCCTCGTTTGGTTCTCTCCTCGTTTTCAGATGGTAGTGATTCTTCGGCTTCGATGACCTCCAATTCTGCGATGTTCGTGATGGTGAGAGTGAGTCAGAGTGTCGTGATGGTCAATGATATGAGGTACAGAAGGTGCGAGACAGAAGTTGGCAGGTGAGGAAAGAGTATCGCTAGAGGATCGAAGGGGAACAAGAAAGTTAGCGCGGCATGGCGGCACTCGGTCGGCACTTGGTATGCACCGATGCACTGTTTTCAAAGCGAGATGGATCATGGCCTGCCTCACGCCGGCGAATCCAGCAAGCAATCTGTTGCAGATCATCCACCTTATCGCGGAAGTCACGGCCAGCCGGCAGATGATGGAGGCTGTGTTTTGTTCTGTAGCCAACCACTGAGCATCGCTCCTGCCTCAGAACCTGGCCAGGCCACGTAACGCTCTAGCCCCCTTGGTCCGTAGTCGGGAATAACGCTCTGGAATTAGCTTCCTTCACAAGTACTTGTACGGTCAAGAATCACATCTGTTGCTACATTTAGTAGGAGCGTTCCTGCCCCGGCCCTTCCAACCTCCGTGTCTGCTATAGAGACAGGTTGTCACTTCATGCTTGTTAGTCAATTGCACCTCCGCCGCCTCTGTCCTGTTAACGGAGGCATTGCACGTGAAGACTAACAGAAGCGAAGGCGTATAGGTAGAGTTGAGAGTCAGTGATTCATGAAATTGCACCCGTGTGAAACAGCTCCACCACATTCTTTGTACGATGGTTTTATGACTTGGGCTCGAACTCGGCGTTATGTCGCTCTCGTGGGAAATGATATAGGGAATAAGTTTTTCTAGGTCCTACTCTAGAAGCTCGAGTCGATGTCGACGTTCTTGTCGGCCTATCTGTCATGTCTGTGGATTGACAAATCGACCGGTGAGTAGGTTATTTGAAACATGATGCCAACTGCAGTGCCTCCAAAATTTTATATTGAAAAAAATGCTTAAGGCGGCAGGGTCATTGCCTGTACGAGATTTGATGTACGATTCATATGACGGGATCTTTTTCCACAGCAAGTGCACGCATTCTGTATCACAGGCCTCGTCGACTATGCTCATAGAGTTGCCCAAACACACCTGGCAATAGCTCGTTGTGTTGTAAACCAGTCCTGCATGACGATTACTGCGCCGTTCGAAGGTGATGAGAAATGTTTATACACGATAGCCTCAGCACACGCGACATCTTTGTATTGATAGCTCGGGGATGGCTCGGCTGGCATGACTGTGCTGAACTACTACATCCACCTGGGAAGCTTTTTCAAGTCCTCGACGAGGGTAAACAAGATGTCTCGAAGCGTGTGTAGCTCCCTCACACCGACGCCCGGACTTGAGAAGCACATGTGAAGGAAGTAAGTTCATACAAATTGCATCGGACAGCTTGAGAGGCTTTGCAGCGCAATGGCCCTGGAAGGGCTTCTTATATGCGCATATTCGAAGCGCGTCTCGCGTGGCATTGTGGTCATCATGAAGGGTTTGTCATGGTTCATTCTACCTTTGCCAGTAGGAGGCACATAGATGGATGTACTGTAGCCCTCAAGTCCTGGCCAATGTCATACCTCAGCTTTGGGTATAGTTTGTCCGCCGTGATGTGAATAAACACCAAATTGAGCCCTGTCAGCGTTTGTCGAAACGAAGTGCGTTGAGAGCCAGAGTTCCGCTGTGAAAGCTCTCAGTGTTGTCGAAGCGATGAAGCCCATGTCCGCCCATGTCCGCCCATGTCCAGGCGAAGCCACTCCGGTATTCCCGGTGTGGCTGCTCGCTAATCAGCCACATGCCGGAAGGCGTATCCTCGAGCCCTTCTTTCCCCTCGTTCGCAGGGATTCAGGCGTCGAGATTTTGTTGGAGATGACCGAATGTTACCAACATAACCATTGCTTCCGG
The DNA here is from genome assembly GCA_002319055.1 of Knufia petricola. Classification (NCBI taxonomy): domain Eukaryota; kingdom Fungi; phylum Ascomycota; class Eurotiomycetes; order Chaetothyriales; family Trichomeriaceae; genus Knufia; species Knufia petricola. The sequence continues at coordinate 67,317 of NMUC01000082.1, read as the reverse complement.
GGCAAGTGACATCGCATACGCTTATCAATCATCAGTGGCAGGCTATCTGCCTCAACATATCCTTTGAGATGGCTGACGTGGCCAGGACCTCAAGCTATCGAACAGTATGGCAGAGCTTGCCCATAAACCAATGATGGCCCGTCTTTTTCACCTGGCGCGACCTCGGGCCCTGCGAGCGAAGCCGGCGGCGCGCCCATACCGCGCGATCGCCACCGAAGCAGCACCACGGGACGTCGACGACGAACAAACTCCTTTACCGTCATGGCGGCCACATACCATTCCCGCTGATTCGGAACCCCGCGCGAAGCACCGACGCATAGACGCTTTGCGCGACGACCCAAACCCCAAACCATTCTCATCCTTCCTCACCGACAACTACTCGAGAGAGCACAACTACCTACGCATCTCAGTCACCGAAAGATGCAATCTGCGCTGCTTGTATTGCATGCCAGAAGAAGGCATTCAGCTTTCGCCGCCAGAGCACAATCTGACCACGCCTGAGATTGTCTATCTATCTGAACTATTCGTCAAGCAGGGCGTGAACAAGATTCGGCTGACGGGCGGCGAGCCGACGGTGCGCAAAGATATCGTGAGCTTGATGCAGCAGATTGGGCAGTTGCGAAGTCTTGGCCTGAAGGAGCTGTGCATTACCACAAATGGCATATCATTACATCGCAAGCTCGACTCCATGGTCGAATCGGGTCTGACCGGGGTCAACTTGAGCCTCGATACTCTCGACCCCTTTCAATTCACCTTGATGACCAGACGAAACGGGTACGATGCCGTCATGAAATCCGTCAACCGCATACTCGAGATGAACAAGCTCGGCGCAGGCATCAAGCTAAAAATAAACTGTGTGGTGATGAAGGGCCTGAACGAGCGAGAAGTGATCCCCTTTGTCGAGCTGGGCAGGGACAAAGACGTCGAGGTCCGCTTCATCGAGTACATGCCATTCGATGGAAACAAATGGTCAGAGAACAAAATGGTTTCCTTCAAGGAGATGTTGGCTCTGATCCGGTCCAAATACCCAGACGTGCAGCGCGTTCAGGACCACGTCAACGACACCTCCAAGACCTACAAAGTTCCTGGCTTTGTCGGCCGTATTGGCTTCATCACAAGCATGACACATAACTTTGCGGAACTTGTAACCGCTTACGCATCACCAGTGACGGCAATCTCAAAGTATGCCTCTTTGGCAACGCTGAAGTTTCCCTCCGGGACATTATGCGTCAACACAACCAAGGTAAGCCCTTTGACCTAGAAGCTATGGAAGCTTTGAAGCAACTGGAGTCGGACAGGAAGGAGGGCCTTCCAGGGAGCACAGGTGCCTTTGGCGTTTCTGAGCGTGAAAGCAAGCTCTTAGATGTTATTGGCATGGCAGTCAAGCGGAAAGAAGAAAAACACGCCGGCATTGGCGACCTGGAAAACATGAAGAACCGTCCCATGATTCTCATCGGCGGTTGACATGGTTAAACAGCACTATGGGTCTCCATCCCTGCTTGAGCGAGCAGCGCCATCTTTGAGTGCCTGGCTAGATACCCAAGAATGTCAGCATTCACGTGCCCACCTTCCTGTGCTCTTACTCGTTGCTGACTTCTGTTTCGTAGATGGCCCATCGACCCATCCCTTCACTTCAAGCCACTTCCAGTCTACTCAAGCACGAGTAGTGTTCGGTGGGTCGCCTTTCCAGACTACAGCGAAGCCTGACGCGTGCCATACAATTCCTTTCCATCTACTGCCCCCGAATAGATCCCCGGTTCAACACAACCGGGCTTACAGTACATGTTCCGTGCAGAAGACACACCACAACCAGAGATCATCTAGACAGTACTCCCAGCACACAAACGATCCCAACACCAATCGCAAGCCATCAACAAACACTGCCAACAGTCTAACCCACCTAGACGCAACAGGTGCAGCCCACATGGTCGACATCTCACACAAGAAAGAAACAACGAGACTTGCCACCGCCACCGCAACCCTCCTGTTCTCGACCCCCGAGACCCACGCGGCTCTCTCCTCGCAAACCATCGCAAAAGGCGACGCCATCGCCGTCGCTCGCATTGCAGCCATCCAGGCCGCGAAGAAAACCTCAGATCTCATACCGCTTGCGCATCCGTCGCTGAACATCACGGGGATCAACGTCGAGATCGAGAGCTTCAGTTCCGACGAGCAGCGCTTCACACATACTATGTCTCGACGGGGCCAGAGTGTGTCGACGCTGGAATCCGGATGTGGCGGTGTCACGGTCAGAGCGACGGTCAAGTGCCAGGGGAAGACGGGCGTGGAGATGGAGGCTATCACTGCGGCGACAATGGGTGCAGTGACGTTGTATGATATGCTCAAGGCGATTGATAAGGGCATGGTGGTTGTGGGGGCACGAGTTGTGGAGAAACGGGGTGGAAAGAGCGGCGATTGGGTTTGGGATGAATGCGCGAATCGGCTTGTTCGGCCGGAGGGCGTGGCGGGAAAGTTAGATGGGCAGGAGACTGTGGGCGGGATTAAGGTGCAGGAAAGGACGCCAGCGCTATCTGACGTTGAGCAGTGGAACGCGGGACTTCCTTGGGAGCTAAGTAGGCAGGAGAGCCTCGGTGGTAACGATCACAAGTTGCAAGAGGAGCAGTCAGCGTTGTCTGATGTTGAGCAGTGGAATGAGGGGCTTGCTGCGGAGTTCTCGATCATGGACGAGGTGGAGGCACTGGAGAAGGAGAGGAAGAACTAAAGAAGGGTTGAAACGGTATTCGGCTTGGGCATCGCTTCCTGGCAAGCGAATGCGATTGATCTAGGGAAGGTCTGCAGCACTCCTTCCGCGAGCCCTGCAAGCAAGTGTCAGGCCCTAGTGTACATATACAAGGGAGAACAGCAGTCTTTCTGGCGAGCAATAGTTGAAGAACGATGAGTGGAATCATTTTTCCGTAAGTGGACGTGTACACCTGCCAGCCGTGGGGAGCACTGAGGGCTCGGAGAATCTTGAAAGAATGATACGAAGCCATCTGCATCAAGATAGATAATGATAATAGCTCAATGGAGTCGTCCCGTGTCTTTCTGCTAAGACACGACCAGCTCCATTCGGATCACTGGCTTAGAACAAACACGTCACGATCTCACCCTAATCACATACCACACCAGGAAATGCCACTTAAGAATCCTTGCGCTGGCATGTCGGCTTCTACACCTCATCCTCCTCGCCACCAGACATGCCGCCGCCGAAGTCCTCGTCAAGCCCACCAACCAAAAACTTCTCGTTCTTTGCCTCGGTTCCCTCAGGGATGTCTTTCCCATCCGCCACTTCACAGTCCTTCAACGTAACACCCTTGCCAAGCACCGCTTTCTTCCCAATCACACAGCCACTGATGACGCTTTTCTCGCCAATTTGCGCACCGTCCATAATCACGCAGCCCTGGATGCGCGCACCAGCGCCGATGATGCAGTTGCTCCCTATGCACGACTGCTTCACGCTACAGTGCTGGTTGAGCGTCGTGTTGCTGGCAATTAGACTGTCGGCAGTAGAGACGCTGACGCGGACATCGGAGGGCCACTGAGATGTTGGGTGAAGTTTGTGTGGGTGAGCGAAGGGCGATGAAGATTCTGCTTGGGAAGGGAGCTTTGCGAGGAGGAGACTGACGGTGAGTAAGAGGGGTGTTGAGTCGACTCGTCGGACGAGTGGTGCTGTTGCTGTCGAGGGCAGGATGTAGGACAGCATTGGTGGGAGTTGGGGTATTGGTGAACCGTCGTTGTTATCTTCGCTGTTTTGGTCGGCTGACTCGTCTGTTGTGGTTGAGATCATGCTGTCCTCTGGATTTAGGCCTTGGACACGTGAGGCGAAATGTATTGGTTCTTGCTTCTTGACGTTTGAAGCGTTGGGCGTATGCTGGGTGATCTGAGTGCTGCTGAGAGAGAGGAGATCGATCTCTTCTTCTATTCTAGGCTCTGTCCTGTTCCGGCTGTCATCACCGTTGGTCAACGCCGAGCCTGACTGCTTGAAGATCTTGTTCGCTCCATAGTCGGTCCGGTATGACGGTTTCCTCCACTCTGCTTTCGCCCACGTACCGACAAGATCTTCACTGACACTTTCGAAGTCTTCATTGTGCATAGCAAACTCTTTCACCCAGTGTGGAAAGAAGTAAACATGCGAATCACGGTATTTTGTCATACACTTGACGGCGCCATACCGCCGTAGCAACGATTGTCTGACTCTCCACGATTTGTTCTCTTCTGCTTCTTCGAGTAATTCCGACATTGGTGTTGTCCATACTAGCTTCCGCAAATGGCCGTCAGGAAGATCTGATGTCTTCTGTAGCGGCGCTTTGTGGTAGGTATCTATTGCGACCGTACCCATGAAGTCGCATTCTTCCTTCTTGACGCTTTCTTCTCGATTGACGGTGTTGTACCAGATTGACAGACCACCCCTTCGGCCACTGCCTTCTGCGCCCGGCCCGAATTTGTTGTTTGTGTTGCGACTCGAATGATCCCCAAAGTCCGCACCTGTGCCGGCTATGCCGGCCATATTAGTCAAGTACGATTCAAGGAAGGCGTCGCCAGGGATATCGCATATCAGATCGCACGGTAGTAACAGGAAATCTGATTTGATGGCATCTTGGACCTCGGGTAGCCGTAACAGCTCTGCTGTTGGCGTTTCAGGCTCAAGGTCTTGTGGTGCTAATAAGTCCGGTTTTGGTGAGGGCAACGTAGTCAAGTCTGGGTTTTGTGCCAATGCCGCTTCGATAGGTGCTTTTGCGGCCGGAGGCGTCACGATGGTAATGTTTGTGACACCCATGCGATAACACCAATCTAGTACATACCATATCATGGGTCGATTGGCTATTGGCACAAGAGCTTTCGGGTAATCCTGAGGGGTATTGGTGAATGTGTTGAGCCCGATACCTGGACCACAGAGTATCAGGGCTTGGAAGCCCGTCTGGGCCCCGACAACAGCATGAGGCATTTTTGACTTGTTGCCTGTCCAGGCTTCGTACCTGACTGTGGCCTTTGGCCTGTTTGTTCGAGGCGAATAATTCGTTAAGGCTAGATTCTGCAACGGTGATGGGCGGTATATTGCGCCAGTGATAGAGTCTTCAAGGTATTCTCTGAACAGCGAAGGCGCCTTTGGCAGATAAGGGAATGTCTGCCCTGAGGTGCTGCCGTTGTCTTCGACCTGACGAGCGCCTAGTATCAAACTGTGGATTCTTTGATGTTTCTGGAGAGTATTCTGTAGTGACGGAGAGTAGGATGCGCCTATAGAGGATATCACACTTCTTTGTTGTCGTCGCTCAGTCTCTTCTTGATAACCTACGAGCCTGAGATGCGACCTATTCTCTTGAATCGTGTTTAGCTGCATGTGCTCGCGGCTGGAGGGGCCAGTAGGAGTCATTTTGCTGACGATTTTCTTTCGAGGTCCACCCGAAGGGCGCCAAGCATTTATGGAATGCTACGAATCCAGTCACAGTCGCAGAGTGTCGTGCAAACGATTCTGATTATCACTCACGTATTGATTATTTGACGAGGACTATTAACCAAGAGACTTAATCAAGGAAGTGAGCAGGTGTACGGAATGTTCTTTTTATCAATCACGCAGTGCACATTGAAAACTCAAAGAGCATAGGTAGAATAAGCTGAGGACCTGTTGTTCGCTTTCAATGCCAAACTATCCAGGCGTTGACATAACGATATTCGTGTTAACCATACGCGTTGGGTCCAACACACATCTCCCAATGTCAAAGTTACAGTGATACCGAAGACAACTCTATAATCAATTGGTCCTCCTCTACAAGAACGATCCGATTGTGGTAATTTTTCATCCAGACAGCACTTACTGCGACCTCCGTCACTGATCACTAGCTTGCTGCTTAGCTACAACAAGCTGCAGATGAACATGGCTGGTCATCACGAACTTGCATCCCGTGACACTACTCGAACGGCCTATTGCTGTCTTTTTGTGCTTCAGCAATGCCATAGCATGCTCGCAGTGTTCCCATAGAGTCGGTTGATACCTTGGCAGGTGAGCCGTAGGATTCTGGGTTTCGGATAATGCAGTAATGTGTGGTTATCGTGCCAGGCTATTGACACTGGCGAGCTTATGTTGCTCAGTGAGACGTGGCTTCGTCTTCTTGACCCTCTCCATCGACTTCGATAGCTGTAGCAGCATGCGCGATACCGCCTCCGGCATCCTGATTCTTCTCCCAGGCACGGTCGAAGACTGCCTTCAGGGCTTCCTGGAAAATGTGCACGTTGTAATCGATCATCCCTTTCTTGTCTTTCGCTTCCTTGTTCTTGATGACCGTAACCAAGCATAAATGCTTGTTCATCTCCTTTAGATATACCATCGTACCGTCTTCGAAAGTCATAGACGACTCAACTTCCTCCATCTGCTCTCCTAGGGCTTTCATGTTGTCCCGTTGGTAGTTGTACAGGTCGGTAAAGTCGACAGTGAGATCGATGTAGTTAGCACAGATTTCATAGATATCGGAGTCGACAGGCCTGGTATCAGACGCGACGTATATTTTGCTGAGAATGTCGAACAGATATGCCTTTGTCATTCCCGAGTTATTGATCAAGGTGTTAAGGAGATTCTGCAGCACATCGAGTTCAGGTATTAATTTTTGAATGACACTGCTTAAAGCTTCGAAGATAGAAGAGTCGTAGATCGAGGTGAGATGATAAGAGACGTTCGGGTTGATAAACCCGGCATCGTTAAGATCGTCTCCTACTCTCTGGACAATATCCTGGAAAACATCGGATCGATAGTCTTCGTTCAAGCTGTCAGTCTTGTGGACGAAGACCTCGACATTGATGTGTGGAAAAGTGTTCTGTAAATTGATGATAGTGGTAGTCAGACGAGCAAGTGAGTCGCTGTAATCGTCCTGTGCATCCACGACCCAGATAAGCGCACCGATATCTGAGAAGATTTGCGTTGTATCGAAGGTTGGATCGAAGTAATCGAGTTGGCCTGGGAAGTCCCACACCTGAAAATCCATGAAGGAGCTTCTATAGTCAGTCCTGTTAGGAGATAAGGTGCCTCACTTACTTCATAGTGTCTTTCTGAATTCTAGTAGTAGATTCGAGGAAAAGTGTTTCCTGAGGCTCCATCTTGTGGAAGACCACACTCGTGATGGATGACTTGCCACTTCTGCTCGGTATTAGCATGTGATGACTGCGCTTTGCTGTACATGACAGACCTGCGCTGACCCATCAGCAGCAACCGCGGTTTCGCTTGGCGCTTCGAGTTGTCCATCTTGTAGGCTGCAGGCAAACCAATACTGCTACGTCAGGATCCTAGCGTATCAGTTGCACTTGTTTGTTAAGTTCGTGGCTCGGTAACTGGATATGTTCGCTGGGCGCTCGCCGTATTCGCAGCCGCTTGGAAGTGTTTTCGTTCTATCGGGCGTAGCCTTCGTGCTGTTGTTCGCTTGATCTCCTGGAAAAGACACCGTTCTTAGCTTCTTCTTTCCAAATTCTCGCGTAGCACGCGAAGACACTGGCTGTGGTTGCTGGGTGGACATCCAACTATGCTCAAATGCATTTCTGCTTGCCAGATTGAATCTGTGCATCAGACTTGAATCCGAGCTTCCTGTCCGCGCTGTCGCCGATGGTTGGAGACCGCATCATGTATCAGGCGCGGGGCAGGAAAGGGCAAGTTCGCCTAGAAATACATCCTTGCGTTCCTCAATCGTGTCATGACTAAGGAATCGCAGGTTGTATTGGCTGCTAGCATCGACAAGCCCGAACATATCAACGAGAGCTGTGAAGACTTTCTGGAACAGTAGTGACCGTATTATGGCATTCAGCTTGTGCTGGCAGCGCGGAGTATGTGTGAATATCACGCAGCTTGCGTTTAACCGCTTGGCAGGTTGTCACCAAGAGGCCATGCGCTGTGAGTACTGGGGGCCACTGTACAGTTTGCGCGTCGACGACAAGGAGTGCACCAACCTTTTAAGGCTTGTGAAGGCTCTCAAAACTCCGAGAAGCAGATACAACCTCCGCACCCGTGCATACGATATCGAAGCTTCTTAGCTGATCATCAGCCCAGTGCTTGGGTCGTCGTATCCATACTTTCCGTTCAAGATCAAGGGGTATTGGCTGTTTCGGGAAGCTACCGTTCTCGATCATCACTCTTGAGTGTGAGGGTGAGCCTCGGGATGAGTTCGGAGCTTCAGTTTACGCGGCGGACAAAACGAGCAAATTTGGCGGCAAGCTTGGCACCTTTAGTACCAAACGACGCAGCAACTGGCATCGTCGATTATTCATGTGTCAGATCAGTGGGCCTTCTTCGTTCCCAGTACTGAACTCAGAGGAGATTTATCCACGAGATGAGAACAAACTGCTAGACAATACGATCCTGCCATAGCTTACGGAACAGCCACCGGCTTAATCACGTAGAAATCGTCTATGGTGTGAATCGCAGAAGAGGCCGTTAGACTTAAGCTCACACTTTCCGATGGATTTGACAATGTGGACACGTTTGTCGCACTAGAGCGTTGAGCGACTTTGAATTCGCCCGTACGACCATATTGCTCTTGGTGTTTGTCGTTGGTAGCTGCGACTTTGGCCAAAGTTACGGTCAGCGATGGTTGCAAAGGCAGGCCTGAGGACCTTATCGCGGCTCAAGCAGGACCATAAGTTAAGCCTCCGGAGAGTTGCATTAGGAATGCCTGACGCGCTCCACCTAAATGTTCCTGCGTCATACAAAGCCTCTCAACCTTTTTTTGGTAGCGGAACAGGTGTCCTCGGCAGCAGAAGCATGATGTTTGTCTGATGCCATCAACGTGACTCAAGCGTTTCATCATGGGAGTGATGCACCGGAAATCACGCAAGCGCAACCCTTGAGGACAACAGCACTGCATGAGATGGACAGACGACCCATCCGGGCCGCATCCCTGCTCCGAATACCCTCCCTGCCCAATGCGTGCTCGCGACTGCTGTGCTCAAACTCAACGCCATGATGAAGCACTGCCAGTGCCCGCCCGGCACCTCTGATATAGCAGTCTCGTCGATCTCACTGACGACAACAGTTTCGGCCAGACCCTAAGATCCGTCTTACCTGTTCTACTAATATAGTTTTTATGATAACCTGCAGTCTAACATCCGCGAGGCATTGTACGAGCTTTGACCTGCTCAACTGGCTTGTGCTCAGCACAATGAATACCACCTGTGTCAACCAGCTGTCAAATCTTCCAGCACCTGGTTCAAGGTTAGTACTCTGCACTTCCAAAATGTCCCCAGCAGAGTGCTATCTAGGCCATCTACCTGCAGAGTTGAAGCTCGAAATCATAGATTATGTAAGGTCCAATACCCAGTGCATGAGCATGGGCTGACAGAACCTAGCTCGACCAAAAACGAGACCTTTACAATGTGTCTAAGACGTGCCGTTGGTTCGAGGATATCACGTTGAAAAGGCTCTACAGAGCCATAGACCTTGAAATACCCGTCGACAAGACATCGGTATGGAGGACGGGAGGTTTTCTCACACTGAGACCACATGTGATAAGGGCTATCCAAGAGCTCACGATCAGAGATGGGGTCATGGACCATAAGCAGCCACATTGCTCCAAGCGACGACGGTCGGATGTTGGCTCGCCTGAGAACTACACTAGACGGATTATACAAGACATACCAGAGAACCAGCTGAAGTCGTTCTCGTAAGGAGAACCTACTCTGTACAGAGTTATGTGCTAATACTGCTCAGTTTCATGCACCGCTCTCCAATGTCGTCTCAATTGCTACAGCTGTTGAGTGACGTGCACGGCGGATGCCTTCGAAGTCTTTCATGCTACGAATTTCAGGCACAGTCCGTTCCTCCTTCCGTTCTGCCCTCCTGCCTCGAATCGCTGGAGTGTAGATCTATCGGCGACGGAGGGGCCGTAGGCAAGCTGATCAATGCTAGCAGAGACACCCTGCAGTCCCTTCGCCTTGGAGGAGACAGAGCACTTGTCGAACACTCCCATAATATGCGCACCGATGCCTACAATGCAACTGCTCAGCCTCTGACTGCACTGCAAGCAGTCGTTGGGCTGCCTCGGTTGCAAAAATTGCGACATATCTGCTTCACAGGGCTCGATGTGTCGCCGCTGGTGCCCCTGGATATGGAGGAAGCACTATTTTTCCCGAATCTAGAAGAGCTGGTGTTGGAGTCGTGTCCTGGTAGCGAAGTGTTTCTCGCAGCTATCACGAGCATCTACACATTCGCGCAGTCCGAGGCGGTTCCCGTACGGGCATCACCACCAAAGCTCAGAAAGTTCCTATTCCGCCATGAAGCTACTAGTGCCACGCTTATGGAGGCTCTGGTACAGTTTCTCAACTCATTCGCTGGCCTTCGTACACTGTCGCTGTTACTCGAAAACGGGTCCGTGTCTGAAAGACTTACAAACCTCATCGCGAATCATGGACAGACGCTGGAGGAGCTTGTCCTAGAATCTCGCGTTCAACCCCGACACTCGCTCCGGCTAAACACGAGTCGGCCTTTTGGAATCGGTGGCTACAGCCAACAGCTGTGGGAAGAAAGTATGGACGACATCTGTCGACTCTGCCTAAACACCAGAGAATTAAGCATAGGTTTCCCATGGAACGATGAGATGATACGTCTTCGTCGATGCCCGCTGCCCAATCTGCAGCTGAAAACCATGCACATACGGAACTTTCCGGAATCGCACCATCTTGCGCAGATGGGCGACTACACCATCAAGGAGCATGCCTTGAAGTTCCTCGACTGGACCTACGGCAATTTCCAAGCCGAGAGCAGACCACAACTGGAAACGCTCACCATCGGTCCAACGATATATGAATCTCGGTTTAGAGGTTCGAATCCCAATAGGCGACAGGCTCCGGAGTTTCTCAGAAGTCACCACTTCATGGTCGACTGGGCTCAAACAAGGTTTGGTCGGTGGTCAGCTATGGTTACTGGCGTCAGCGAGAGGTACATGGAAGAGATACGCGGGGAGAAGCCTCTTGGAGGCGTATTCCAGCAAGTCTGGTTGAAGTAAATAGCGTTGCATCTGCTTGGTTGTTGCTTTCGATGAGCACTTTCAGCCTTCGAGCAAGTGGTTATGACATGGGCAACCAATCAGATTCTCGAATTCCTGGTGCCGGTTTAATAGTCCTAAACTCTCTCCACCATCAACCATTCGCCTGGTACCTACGTTACCTGGACCCCCTATCAGCGACTTCATCACAAACACACAGCACATCATGACCAGGCTTATCAAGCCGTGTGTACAGCAGCTTCTACCACAACACAAGACATGCCCACAACCCTGCCAACTGCGTTCTCTCACCCGTGGACATTCGATTCCTTTACATACTACCATCTACTCGTGGAGTAGCCTAAGCTTGTCAAACAACTCGTGAACAGTACTCATTCAGGCGCCTTATAACAGACAGCAAGACCAACTCTGCAGAGTGCCTACGAGAATGCACACTATCGGTCTTAGTTTTGACCCCGAGATGCCTCCGTGCGCATCTAAGCCATGTACCTCAACAGGAAGGTCACTGCACGATTCTGCTTGGGACATACATCACAGCGACATATCCGATCTGGACTATGGCGTCGACACGTTCTCGGTTCGATCCACAAACTCGACCACTTCAGTTGCAGTCGTGCGACGCTGGGAGATTGTTGAGGCTGGAGCAGCCAGGAGACGGAGGCTTCGCAGCACATTGCAACATGTCAAGTCTTGTCTCACACCAAGATTCATCCTACACCGAACATCAGGCCGAGGTTCTGGCGATTACTCCGGTTTCGACGAATATGCGAGGAAACAGAGCAGTGGCACAACGAACACTACCAGCAGCGCTGGTGCCAGCACGTTCTTCGATTTCAGGACCGACGCTCCCATAGCGGATTCTCCTCAAAGTCTTCCAGGGGCGTCGAACAAACAACCACAACGCCGCAGATCTTCAGCATGCCTCTCACGGTTGAGTACGCGTGCCTCCGATATCGTACGAGCGGGCTACACAAGGCTTTTAACAGACCCTGAAGAGGAAGAGGCCAGGCAAAGAGGACTGGTGCAGGAGAAGAGGAAAGGCCCTAGACGAATGAGTGAGATTGACGGGTGTAGGTCTGATGCTAGTCAGGCGCCATATGGCCCTTTTGTAAACGGGTCGGGAGACCCAAGGACGCCATTGGGGTTCATGCCATGGTTCTGAGAGTGTCGCAACATTCACCAGAATGGTCGTGCGATGACAGCATAACTCAGTACAGGTAGATATGCTTATGCAGAACACAGTCGATATTTCTTGGTTCTCGCTGTTACAAACGTTTCTGTACGCAGCACTTACACTTAGAACACGCAGCGGCGAACATGGATACGAGATGGGCTCGCAACTGAGCAACATCTTTTGTCAGGCTGTGCAAACATGCGTGGCCGAGGAAGGTATAAGCAGACTGAGTCGGGATGAAACCGGGACGCAGCATCTGTGGTGCGCGTTTCGAGACACCTCAGAGCGGCGACATCAAAACATGATGACATCGGGGTGTGTGGCTAGAAGGTATCTGGGAAACGAGATGAGGCTGCTAGTAGCTCGTAAGGTCAATCTTTCCAAATTCTCTGTGATTGCGGTCACAATTGTTGCTATTTATTCTGCCCCACCTCAGCGTCAACGCCAAGGTCTATCGATATGTTGTACAGTCTATGTCACCTCTATTCTGGGTGATGACTGTCGCTTTTTGTTCTTCTGCAAAAACGCCTGTCGCTAACATAACAGGACCCAGGAAGTCTCCAAGCTCGTCTGGCCAATTTTCCCATGGGTAAAATATCATATTTTTGCAAGAAATGGATCACTGCCATCCAGATCGACGAAGCTCTCAAAGGCCCTTCGAACCTCCGCGTCCCTCTCCGGCGATATTATTGGCGAAGCGGCACCAACTGTGCTAGCACTGCCATTCAAGACATCCCCCTCGTCCTTCTCATCACTCTCATCTTTTTGGTCCTCATCCATCATCTTCTCGCGCAGCTGCAGCACCTCGTTCATCAAGAGTTGTGAGTCGTCTAAATGTTTCGGGGCAAATTCGGAGAAGATGTCCCGCTCGTCCGCTGTGAGCGTGGCAAGATTCAAAATGTGGCTTAGACCTGGTAGAGCTGACTGAGGAATCTCCTTGGCAGGGTGCTCTACAGATTGGTAGCTGAAACGCCGATCAGGATCCGAGTCAGTCGTGCATTGAGTACTCTGGGAGCCAGTATTGGAGGAGTCAGACGTCCGACGTCTTTTAGGCGTCCTGGCAGTATGTACGAAGGAATCTTCGCTACCGGGAGAGGTTACTGCAAGCTCGCATTGCCGGCCGATCAAAGTTTTGCTCCGGGCAGATACTTCTTCATTAACCCTGAAGGATACCTGCTCGTCCCTGTCGCGCTTGAGGCTTCCGATGATGTGTTGCATAGGCAGGTATTGTCGGACTGGAAACATGTCTTCCCTCCAGTTCTCCACGTGGATACCCATGCCATGTTGTTTGGCAATGTCCGCGAGTCGAAGCCCTCCATTAGAAGATGTTGAAGAAATAGAAGACATGGAACGAGCGTGAGGTCGCCAGTTGACAGTTGAACTCTCCTGCATGTGCCTTGATTGGTACATGCTGCCAGACGCATTCGCTGTGAACTGGAATGGCTGTATTGATTCTGCGAGAAGCATGGTCGATGTCCCGCAAAACGTGCCGAATAGCAGATATGTCGATGAAAGCAGTTGGAGAAGGTTATACGTGATTTTGGCAGACACACGAAATGGACTTATCAAAAGTCACAGCGGGTTGATTGTAGTTATGCTGTGCCTTGCACGTGCATAGCAGAGTTATGCAATGTATAATTTGCTCACCTCGACAGCAAGCTCAGTTTACGAGTAGTATCGCGAGGAGGCAAGCGTGAACTAGCAGAGAGACAAGGAAGACGCACCAGCGACGAGAAATGTTGCAAGTGTAGGAGACCAAATTTCAAGAAGAAGAAGAGCAGCCGGGCCGTGCTGGGCTGTATCCGATAGAGGAACGAAGCCCGAATCCACGATGCAGGCTTGCTCCGTCCGGGGATGGGGTCTCCACAAAGCGGATGCCGAGAAAGAAATTCTAGTCCTGGAGTGGTCGTCCGCCCACGTCGCAGCATATCGACCTGCCGTGTCCGGCCAGAAAGACACAATCAATCCAGTTTGAGCATTGGCTAGCTCGCCCAGGCCATCTACAGGATATCTTCTCTGAGGGGAAGTCGAGGATCGAAAGACACAAGTTCGATGATGCCTTCAACAAATGTTCGAGAGCCACGCGAGCAGGGAAGTCCCAGTCATCCGCCAATGAAGTTTGTGTCGTTGGCCGCCCACAGCTGATTCGGTCGGAACTCGGGAAGAGACAACCACACGCCGACGCTGCTCGTGCTGTGGTCTCTGTGCAATGGCGATCCTTCGTGTGTAGTTTCCGGTGCAGATAGCAAAGTTATCGGATAGTAGCGTGGTTCTGCACATGCGGGACGATGCACTCGTGGTGGGACAGCTGGCCAGCCATTGTAGTGGCGGTGTAGGCTTTCGAACCCTGAGACCGCGGACGGAGAAGCTCCGAGACTGCCCCAGTGCCCAGGTGAGTAGTACCAGATTAGTGAGACTAGTGAGACTAGTTATCGGCCAATCAAGGATTTGATGCATGACCCATTAGTAATCATCAACCTCTACCTATCACGTACCATCACGACTTGGAACTATAGGCCCGTGGAACCTTATTTGAAAAAATGAGAACACGCCTAGAACTTGGCCTTCATCAACTCGTGACTCGAGTCTTGGTACGTGATCAACATGATGCCGTTTTCGTTCAGACAACTCTAGTCGAGTTGATCTGCGGTGTGATCGCTATGGCGGCATCCCGGGTGCAACGAACAGCAAGACGTCACATCGGTAATGACGACCGGCGAAGCTTGATGAATCCCAGCAACGGGAGCAGGCTCAGGTTCGCTTAGCACAAGAGCAAGGGTTACGAACACTCGAAAGGTGACCAAGCCTTCAGGGAAGTAGCTGGCACGCGATAAGGTTAACAATACCATTCCCCTCCAGAGACCTTGGCCTTAAACACCCTGCATCGACGGTCAGAACATGCTGGCTCGGGCACCTGGTCCAGTTCAATGAGATTCGTGACGAAGTGTCAGCGACGTCTACACACGAGTAGCAATCGGCTTAGGCGTATTCCGATTTGCCCACGCAGCGCCGCTAGCAATACCAAACTGCCGGGATGTGCCGCTACCTGTTTACCCCAGGTTTTGGATGACGATGCTGCAAAGAGATACTCTATCAATGGTCTCTCGAATGGTGGGTTGTCACGACTGACATGCGGGAAAATGGAGAGTGCAAATCTCAGCACACCTGTTCAGATATTCAGATATTCTACAGCACCTGCTCGGGTCAAACCCTTTGCACCAAGTGACCGCCCACCGACCACGAATTGGATCTAGTTCTTCTTGGTGCAGGATGGATGTGTTTCTTCCTTGGACACGTCCAACGGAGAACGATCCCTTGGTGACATGTGCAATATATCTAGCCTTTTCGTTAGGAATGGGCGGTACGATAGCTACGATCCGCACGGCAGGACGTTGATGAGAGAG
Organism: Knufia petricola; assembly: GCA_002319055.1. Taxonomy (NCBI): domain Eukaryota; kingdom Fungi; phylum Ascomycota; class Eurotiomycetes; order Chaetothyriales; family Trichomeriaceae; genus Knufia; species Knufia petricola. The sequence continues at coordinate 51,763 of NMUC01000082.1, read as the reverse complement.
TTTGGAACAAAAGCATGCATAACCCTGACTTTGAGCTTCGTGGTAACCTGCACGCCATCACTGGACCGCTTGTTCTTCTCGATCGATCAAGACCGAATGACCTTTGGCTCCGGATATGCATCAGAGCTGCAAAAGTCCTCGACCCTCCATTCAATGAACAGGCCTTATGTCAGTAGGTGAGCCTAGACAGCTTGAATGCCAGCAAAGTAACTTACCCGCAGCCAGCGGGACTGTACGGAAAGTACCGCCGGCCAGTAGCGCAGTTCACGCTACTTAGCGTCAGCTGTGCCTGGTCTGTTTGCTGACTTTGCACTCTTCGAACACCCTACTGGTGCGCTCGGCGAGTACCTCTACCACGCAAGCTGTTCGCGTCCTACAGCCAAAGCAACAATGCGAAGATTCTGACTCTGATGGAGATGTCGCTAGTCAGAAACTCAAAGCAGACCTGACAACGATGGCGACAGAAGCGGCACCAACCCCCACCCAGCCCATCCAATACCCACCCATCGTCCAGAATGAGTCTCTCGACCCCATGCTCACGGCACTCTCGACCCTTTCCCTCCTCAACCTACGCCTCTCTCACCTCGAGTATCTCTTGATCGGCAAGTCGGCCCCTTCATCACACCACGATGACGATGTTTCCACAAAAGCCCCCACAGACAACGAGGTACCCACACCAAGCAGCAGCGACATCCCTACGCAACTCCGTGTCCTCGAATCTCGCCTTACCCATCTCAAACGCCTCGACGGTCTTCCCGGCAACCTAGTACGCATGGTCGACTCCTTGCGTAAGGAATACCCCGAAATCTTCCCATCGCCCTCCGCAGCTATATCCGAGGCACAAACATCTCGCAGCAACCCGGTCGGCCAGGAAAACGTGCCTGTGCCCGTACCCAGGCACGAGCTATCTCAGCATGCCCAAGAAGTCTTGAGCCACAGCACTCTGTACACATCCACATCCTCCCGTCTTCAAACTCTACAGACCTTGCGTATCCCTCCCGCCTCACACTCTGCAAATCTTACCAACGCGCACACGCGGCTGCAGCAGCTCCAGAGACGCCAGAAAGAGATCGATGCCGAGATACAGGAGTTGAGAGGTCGAAGCGCGAAGGTGCTGGAGTGGTGGGTTAAGACCGGGGTTGTGGGGATGGGAGAGCTGTGGGAAGACTGGGAGGGACGCGTGAGGGATGTTGAGAGGGAGGTCAGACGGGTCGAGAGGCGAAAAGCTGAAGATGGCTGAGCGACGATCGAGTAAGCACGGAGAATGAAGGTAAAGAAACGACCCTCACGCATACGCTCGCTCATACCATTTGGGACGCTTCGCTGTATGTGTCAGTCTAGCCAGCACACGGCTGTTGGTGCATACTCTGCTCACGACATCGTAAGCAAGCAAGCAGAAGCAAAAGACGGCGCTGCGATCGGTGAAGCCTTGCATGGCGAGTCCGTGCAGGTTTACAAGATCTCACCTCGCATTGTAACATGCATCGTGACAGACAGACAGGCCTACAACAAGCTGGGGCTACATAGCTGTTAGTAAGTGACGGCCGTGGTCTGCATATCGCAACAGAAGTGCGCAAACAGGCATACGACAAACGAGAAGTCTATCAATCAGCTCGACGTCGTTAGATGGCCACATCGAGAGCGTAGATATTAGAGTCAGGTCAGACGTTATCAGGAGGAAGACAGTCGAACAAACAAACAGACAGCCAGACAGTCGAGGCAGATGGAGCGCCCATCTGGCGGATGGACTCGCAGGGGCAATGAACGCAGTATCGCGATGGCAGCGATATGTAGGTCCACATCCGCAACGCACATTACCGTTGCACAAGGGCGCTCTCGCCAGCTTCACGCCTCCGTCCCCTTGGACCTTCCAGATCTCAAACTCAGGGGCTTTCCACACAGCCTCTCTGTGTGTTGGGGGATCTCTGAACCTGGGCGTGGCAATGGCCAAGACTATCGTCCTCGCGGCCGGAAATAACCCAGTAGAGTACGCAGTACATGGCAGATGATGAGTTCAGATCTCATCATCGTCACCCTCCAATTGAGTGATGTCAGTAATTATATCTGCTGTCTGTCCGCTCTATCAAGAAAAACATTCAGATTCCTGTCTATCCTTCGTTTCCAACATGGTTGGGGCGGTATCCCCACCAAAGCGATTGAGTGATTGATTGATTGATTGATTGATTGCTTGCCTTCCAGCTGCGCCTTGCTAACAAATTCCAACAAATGTGCATGTGTAGATGACTGGTATCATGTCGTGACATGTGATTACTGGGGGCCTGTTTCCCTCTGAGATTCTTCTCGTCAGTCGCTAAGATCTGCGTTTCTCGACGTCCTGTTCTGTAGTGGGGATGTCGTGTGTAGTTGAGTCTGGGGCCAGGACTTGTGTACGTGCAGGTAACGCTTTCTCCACACCAAGTTACGGACAGGCTATCCGTCATCTTCTTCTCGATTCTCATGCTACTTGGCACGATGACTGGATGACTGTCGTTTTCCTGCATAATCCGCAGGATGTAGGGTGTCGCAGAAGACAACCTATAGTTGTGTCCCCTTTTACCCCGATGTGAGTTCTTTAGTTCGTTCCTCAACGCTGAGTCAGGCCTAGAAGTCCTGGAAAGCAACGTCCCATTGCTTTCTCATCTCATCCGTATATCGTCCCCTGCCGCCTTCACTCTCCTCTGGGTCGTCCGGCGGATCAGGGTACTCGTCAAAATTTCCGGCATCACCTTCCCACTCGACTCTTGGCAGTATCGGCCCCCTCCGACGTCGATAGTAGATGTCATCCCAATTGACGCCATCAAAAAAGTGATGCTGCATTACTCTCTTGCTGCCGCCCGCTATATGGCCCAGACGCTCCGTCGGGTCAGTCTTGCACAGCGCAAGGATGAAATCACGCGCCACGCGCGGGACATGCAGAGAGTGTCGCCCTGAATGGGCCGACGACGAAGGCACAGGAAAGCGGATGTGCCCTTGAACAATCTGTTCGTAGATGCGCATAGGGTTTTGGTCCCAGAAGGGCGGTTGGCCGATGAGCATCTCGTAGACAAGAATCCCGAGGGCCCACCAGTCGACTGCGGTGCCGTGGCCGGTGTTACGGATCACTTCGGGCGCGAGGTATTCTGGGGTGCCGCAGAGGGTGTAAGTTACGCCTGCGCTATGTTGTGGTTGAGCCTGCTGCTGATTCTGTTGCTGAGACTGCGAAGATGAGGTGGTGGAAGCGTTCGCTTGGGGGTTAGCGGCTGGCGCTCGGCTACCTGGCTGTTGTTGTTCTTGTTGCGGTTGCGGCGGCGGCGGATTTGGATCTGGGGGGAGATATTTGGCGAAACCAAAGTCGACGAGCTTGAGGTGGCCATGGGCGTCTAGAAGGATGTTCTCTGGTTTGAGGTCTCGATAAGCGACGTGCTGTACGTCATGAAGATAGGCCAGTATTAGTGCTATTTCTGCTGCGTAGAACTGCACTGTTGGGAAAGGGAACCTTCTTGCGCGGCGTAGATAGGAGAAGATTTCACCTCCTGGAGTGTATTCGAGGAGCATGTAGAGCGAATGTGAGTCTGAGAAGGATGCGAGCATCTGTGTTATGAAAGGGTATCCTGCAACGGCGGCAAGTACGTTGCGCTCATTTCGGACGTGCTCGACCTGCTTCAGCTTGATGACGTCCACTTTCTTGAGCACCTTCAGCGCAAAGACTTTGTTACGGTGTTCGGGCGTCTTTGACTGTTTGAACCTGCACAGCCATACTCTTGCGAAGGTGCCGGTGCCCAGTGTCTGTAACAGTTCGAAGTCGGAGAACTTCAGCGTCTTGGAGGAGAAGCCTGCGCCCTTCTGCTCCGGATCGGCTGGGATCTGTTCGGCCGGTAGAGGTTGCTCTTTCAATCTCGCTTCTGCAGTTTTGAGGATAACGTCTTTGCTCTGCTGCCGTGTGGGGTGTGGGTTGCTAGCACTCCTAGAGTTCTGTTGGGATGCGCTCGAGCGCAATATTTGCCTATGGCCTTGCGCCGACAGTGCTCGTTGCGACTGCGAGCGCGGAGGCTGCAGCGTCGCCATGTTGCTGTTCGTTGGTAGAGCCAAAGTGCATGGTCCTCCTAGCCGATACTAAGCATGTTCTGTTGTGTATATGAGTGCGACAAATATGCGAGGGAAGAGACTGCGACAGTTAAGCCATGCACGCGCAGTCGAGTGGGATGCGTCAGTGATATGCACGCTGCGTCAGGTTTCAATGGCCAAAGCGGCAAGGTAGAGTTAACGATAGGTAGCGCTTGAGCGATCTGAGGGCTTGTCTCGGTGCATGGTAAGTGTGGTCAAAACTGACGATGCTAGATGCGAAATGATTGCGCAGCAATTGTCTTGGGCAACAACAGAAATGCATCAAGGTGGAGTGCTGCCTGTAGGAGCAGCCGAGCCAGCATTGTTCAGATTCAGATGCGATCCTCCACTAAGCATGGCCGGTGAGAGCCAGCCCAAGAGTGACCAGAGTGGGATGCTCGACCGCCAGTTCATCGAAATTGGTGGTCTTGAACCTTAAAAAACGGTGACCGCACGTCTGTGGGAGCACCCAATCTGGACTGACCGAAAGCTGAAATGCTGTAGAACAGGACCCACTGCCAAAGAGCGGGGACGATTGCCATGCAGGTCATCGAAACTTAGCACCGAGAGTTTGCCCAGCTCGGACCTGTCTGCGAGTTTATGTAAGTTATTGCGATACCAACCGTGCAGCTACAGGGAGGGGGGCTCACGGCTTGCTTTCCCATCGGCAGCTGCGTTCAGGTCTTGTTCCTAATAGGCAGTCAGAGGCACGGACCGCGAATGCTCTATCGCAGCAGCTGCAGCCCAATTTCACACTTTGGTGTAGACCAGGGGTGTTTTCGCAATTTGAGAAACCAGCTAGCTGGTCTCATTGTCAGATGGTACCTAAATATAAGTGGAACAACAGAACTAGCTTAACTTGAGTGGCCGAGTGGTCCCCGTGATAATACAGCCCTCCACTAGCTGGGTAGCAGGTGCTATGAGAGTCGTGAGGATAAAAGATGGTTTGAGAAGAAGGCCCAGAGACGCAGCAGGTCGACTGAGAAGCTAGTGAAGGTGAGACAAACGAGCAACAAAAGGAGACGATTCAAGAAACTAAGGTTTGCAACACAAGTCAACAACAATCGCTCCTGGTCGACGTGTTGCCCCTCCACCGTTGTGCTAGGTAGTTCAGCATAGATGGTAGAAAGCGAGCATTGCCATCCAGCAGCAAAGATAGAAACGTTCAAACGTTTGATTAGAACAACATACGTGATCACCGTGCGACGTTATTGATTACATGACCACTTACGCACACATTCCGCTGAACAGTCGCATCTTGATAGTTTCATGCCACCAGCTCCGTCTGCTTTCGTAATGCCTTTTCACAGGTCCCAAACTCCTCGCTATGCCTTTTTTACATGGAAAGGACAACGCTACACAGATTGTGTCGATTCGTCCCCGTACCTCATCTATGACATTCTCTCGTCCTCCGGCTTCCAAGACCCGTCGAACGCGTGTTTGACAAAAGCCATCGGGTCCTCCGGTTCACCGGCGCCCATCTGTCCCACGCCCGGGCTGAAACTGGTAATGGGAAGCACAACCACATCGCCCACCTTCTTTTGCTCCCTGACGTTGAAGAAATCTTGCGCCATAACATTCTGAACCCCGGAGTCAAACTCGAAGTAATCGTGGTTGTTGAAATAATCGAATATCGTATCGGTCCATATCGCCGGTCCCGTAAATTCCACGATGCTAACGTTCGTCGGCGCACGGCCGTGCCTGAGCTGGCCTTTTGCTTTCAGGTCGAGAGTCTTCTCCGTGATTCTGGCCACAATATCGCGCAAGATCGGGTGGCCTGCCTTCGCTTGTATTGTCCACTGGCAGAATTGTATTCTTCGCGAGTACCATTTTTCCCAGTCTTCCCTGTCCGGATCGGCCTCGATTCCCACTATGAGGCCGACTGCTGACTTGTCCACGCGTGGAGGCAGCCAGTCAATAGCTGACTTCAGCGCTTCTGTGTCAATATCAGAGTATATTCCTCCTCTTGCTAGCAGTATCAGATACCGGAAGAAGTCTGCTTTCAGCACCGGGACCGGCATGGCCGCATATGCCTCTGAGACTTCTGGCACTGATGCGAAGAGATATTTTATGAGGTGTCCAGCTGCAGCATCTGTGATTACCTCATGCACGAACCCTGGGTGCTTCTCGGTCCATGAAGCTTCCAGTGGCCTTAGATGTTCGTCGAATGCGCCCGATGAAGGCCCTACTTTCCACGTCTGCCATACATAGCTGGGGAATCTTCCTTCTATGTCGTAGGGGAAGTAGTATTCGAGCCTCTTTCGTAGAGGCTTCGAAGTTATGTCGTGAAGTATGTGCTGCTTGGACTGTTGCTGTTTCGCTGCGGCTGCCGCTTGTGGAGGATACGGTTGCGTCGGCGCTTGCGAGTCTGGTCCAGGAATGTCGCCATTTGGCGACTGCCATTGTGATAATGTCGTATGTCTGAGAAGAAAGAACAGGGCTACGAGCACTACAGCTGACACGAGGGCTTTCCTCGACGACCACATGTTGCTCTGTATCCGTTGGATGGGCAACAACTCGAGAATACTTCTGGGAGTACAAAGGTTTGCTGGGGACCTGAGCTAGGATTTGTAGGTGCTAGAGAAGCCCTCCATTCGAGAATGGCCAATTCTTGCCTCACTGCAAACACCGCATTGTGCTGCAGAGTTTGATGAGATGGTGCGCTGAAGTTTCACACTCGAGGAGACACGAGGTAGGAGCGGATGCAGGTACGACGGAACCTCGCGGTTGTTGGATCCGCAGAGAATGACAAAGGTGTAATAGAGTTTCAAGGAACATGCCCCAAGGGTGTTTCTACAAATCAAGGTCTGAGTGGGAACGCGTGCAATTATTGTTGCGACACCCGTGCATCGCATGTGGTCAAAGGTATGTGCGCCAGCTTTGCCCCGGCAAGTTCCATGCTAGCCTAGGTCGGCGGCGTGGACAATGAGGTGCAAAGGAGGGCTATCTCGCATGGTACAATCTCCATGAAGACGGACTTCACAGTAGCTGACACGTGCATGGCACTGCCAAACCCCCTACGCAGCGTTGAAGTCTGGCCTGAAAAGACTCGTTCTTTTCTTTTTCTTGCTTTTTCTCCTTCATACGCAGCCAAATTTAGCTCCTCACCCTGCATGCAGTCACACCCTCCTCCCAGTTTCGAGTACTAAGCTTCGACTAGTACAATTGGCAAATTCCCCTTTCGAGCGCCTCGGTACACTTTGCGAATTAAAGGCCCGACGAGCTGCACTGAGCCAGCAGTCGTGGCTTCGACTATCTAACGCCAATCCTCGAGGCTGAGCTGGGTGACAATACAATTGTTGGGACCCTTTTGATCCTTCCGAGCTTTTCAGCTACACGAATTCCGCCCTGGCAGAACGTCATCTGAATTACAGCATGTCAACAGTACGGTAAGCACTTTACGCGACACAAAAGACATGTGACAATAGGCGATTTGCTTTGCGCGGTCGCGGGCTTAATGTCGCTTGCTGTCATATACGAGATAATGGTTCAGACAGTGGATATGCATCAGTGATATGACTGCAAGGCTGGAGTACTGCCTGTAGTCGAGGTGCATATGCACTTCGGCAGACTAGACCCCTCATTGCCTTTCTGAAGAGTAGAGTTAGTTGACGGAGGTTGAGCAATGTAGAACGCCACAAAGGGATGCGGTCCGGTAAGATTTGCAGACCTGCAGCAGATAAGGAGTTTTGTGATTACAACAAAACGCATAGTGTCATTGTCAACACTGTCGGGTTCTTTACTCATCACGATTCGTGGGGATGCGAGGAGCATGGAGCTGCCAGAAATAGTACAAATAAGTGGTATGAATTGCTTCTAAGTAAGAAGGTGTGATGATGTTCTCTAATCGACTTGACTCCTGCGAGATCTGCTCGCTAGGTGTCCTTCTCTGCAAACGCCTTGCCAGATTAGCTATACCCAAAATCAGCCCCTAGCATACGATTCCCATGTTTTAGCGCTTTTCCAAACTCTGCAGGCTGACGAGCTCACCGTACCTGCCTCCTTTAATTCTCATAAGCTCCTGGTGCGTGCCGGACTCGATCACAACTCCACGATCAATAACAAAGATGCAATCTGCGTTTTGGATCGTGCTCAATCTGTGAGCGACAGCAATGGTTGTCCTGCCTTTCGCAGCCTTGTCCAAGGCGGCTTGAACAACCTTCTCAGACTCTGAGTCCAAAGCCGAGGTGGCTTCATCGAGCAGCAGCACCTTCGGATTCCGTAGCAAGGCACGTGCAATAGCTATTCTTTGCTTTTGCCCGCCTGACAACAGTGCGGCCTTCTGACCTACTTGCGTCGCGAAACCGTCAGGGAGTGAGATAATGAAATCGTAGATGTTGGCTTCCTTGCACGCACGTATGACCCTCTCATCATCAACCTCCGAATCATCTGCGCCGCCAAGGCCAAGAAGGATGTTCTCTTTTATCGTGCCTTGGTACAACGTTGGTTCTTGTGACACAAGCGCGATATGGCTTCGGTACTCGTTCAACTCAAGACTGGAGATTTCGCGACCGTCCACAAAGACGGCCCCTGCTAGAGGATCATAGAAGCGCTCCATCAGCGCTATGGTCGTAGACTTTCCGCAACCCGATGAGCCGACAAGTGCAATGTACTGTCCTGGCTTGATCGAGATGTTCAAGCCTCGAAGAACGGGAACGTCAGGCCGCGTAGGATATCTGAAATGGACATCTCGGAATTCGACGTGACCTTCGACAGTGCTAACCTTCTCGCCGTCTAGACTCCACGGATCGATTGGTGGGTTGCGCTCGAAAAGCTTGCGAAGCTCGTTTGCAGCGTTTCGTGCTTTTGACATATCCCCTGCGAAAGAGAAAACCGTGCCTGCAGACTGTGTACCGAAGATGATCTCAGAATAGACGAGGAAGAACTGGAAAAGAGTGTACTCGCCACTGGTGATCAGTGTGCCGCCATACCAGAAGCCGAGAGCAATGGCGAGGAACATAAGAGACTGTGATGCAGCGTAGAAGGTGCTATTCTTGAGGTTCGATTTGAGGGATTCCTTGATTTGTGCGTCGAGCTGGCCGCGGTAGGCCTGATAGATTTTGTCTTCGATCGTCAAGGACGCAACGGTACGAATAGCATTCGTATGCTCACAAGCATATCCTGCTGATTTCTTATAGGCAGATTGAGCCGTTGCTGTAAACTTCGCAAGAATTTTGAAGCGAAGATAACCTGTACCGAGGATAACAGGAAGACCACACATGCATACCAGTGCCAGTTTCCAACCAATCGCCAAAGACACCACGATGGCAATAATGATTGTTGAGGAACAGGACAATATCACTCCCAGTGTGGCGCCCGATAATGCTGAGAGATGCGTAGCCTCGGTGGAGAGAAAGGAGGTCAACGCGCCGGTTGAATTCTCGTCTTGGTCAAAATACGCAATGTCCTGTCGCAAGAAGTGCCTGAATGCTTGGTCTCGAGCTCGGCGTACAAGGCGTTCACTGCAAATAGCCAGTGAAATACCTTGTATCCACATCGAGATCAGCTGCACGAAACCCAACATCAGGTACATCAGGGACCAAAAGTTGATGTCACTACGGATTTGTGCCCGGAATTGTAACGGTTGTGATAGAGAGACGATTGCCTTGGCGAAGAAGATACCTTGAACGGGCTGTCCTGCACCAGCAATGATGTTGAAGAAGAGACCAAGGCACATATAGTACCATTCACCCTTGTTGAAGCTGGCGATGAACTTGATGAGTGTCCATAGGGAGTATTTGGTATTTGCGTCCTTGCCTTTCTCGGCAAGCTTCTTCGATGAGACAGACCTGGTGCTCGTCGTTCGTCCCAAAGCAAGTCTCTTGTCAGCAGGGTCGGTTTCGTTGCTCGCAGATGTGCCAGACTTCTGAGTGGCTATTCTGTCGAGCTCTGCTTCAGTAGCACCAGCAATTTTCTCGTCCATGGACTCCGCTCCCGCTTCGTCCTCGTGGTTTCTCTGAAGCCGTTGTGCAGCAACGAGAGCCGCGTAAGCACCATTGGTCTCAAGGAGTGCGTCATGAGTGCCTTGCTCCACGATGTGTCCATCTTTCATGACCACAATATTGTCCGCATCTCGAATCGTTGACAGCCGATGAGCAATCACGATAGTCGTTCGACCGATAGCAGCTACATCGAGAGCCCTTTGCACAACACCTTCGGACTTTGTATCGAGTGCTGAAGTTGCTTCGTCCAGCAGGAGGATTTTGGGGTCGCTGACGATGGCCCGAGCTATTGCAACTCGCTGTTTCTGGCCACCCGATATGAGGAAGCCACGCTCTCCGACCTCAGTGTCGTAACCATTGGGTAGTGACATAATGAAGTCATGCGCGTTGGCCTTCTTTGCTGCTTCTTGAATACGCAAAGTCTGCTCCTCTTCGGATTCGTGCTCAAACTTGGAACCCACAAGACCGTTACGGATATTGTCCTTGATGGTCACGCTGAACAATACGGGCTCTTGCTGCACAAGCGCAACTTGCTGTCGGAGCCAGCGCAAGTTCAAGGTGCTCACGTCATGGCCGTCAAGCAGCACTTGACCTCCAACGGGGTCGTAGAAACGCTCGACGAGACCGACAATGGTACTCTTGCCTGATCCAGAGGCGCCTACCAAAGCGGTGGTCTTGCCTGCCGGGACAACGAGGCTAACGTCTTCCATGACAACGACTTCTGGACGTGATGGGTAAATGTGCTTGATGTTCCTAAGCTCGAGGTTTCCCTCAACGTGCTCAAGTCTGTGACCAGCATCGGACTCTGGGTCAAGTGGAGACAATCGATCGATGGTGGCGAAGATCTTGGAGGCGGCTGCAACTCCAGCAACCAAGTGCTGCACGTTCGGACCAACATTACCAAAGGAGAAAGCACCAATCATGACAGCCATGATGATAGTCAAGATATGAGCGAGATTTGTCTCACCGCTGACAAGGAACCTCGAGCCCATCCAGAATGCTAGGCCATAGTTGAAAAAGATCAAGCAGAGTAAGGATCCGATCATGCAGGCCATCATGCCCTTGCTGCGGACACCCCAGCGTTGTGCTTCGCGCAGATGGACGTCGTAGGACTTGGCGAGTTTGTCCTGTGTGCCGAAAGCGACAGCGTTGCGAATAGAGCTGAAGACCTCTTCTGCTACAGTACCACCAACAGCATAGGCGGCCAACGACTTCTTATTCCACATACCCATGAACCTGCCGCCAGCACCCATGATGAGGACAATACAAACGACAGTTGACATGCAGATCAGGGTCAATTTCCAGAACTTGATAAAGCCAATGACAAAAGCTGCAAAGAAAGCGGCGACACCATTGAGTGTAAGAGCGACCTTTTCGGAGATGGCTTCTTGAACTAGGTTCGTATCTGCTGTAATGCGTGTTGTGACTTCACCAGCGCCCAGCTTGTCGAAGAAGCCAATATTCTGGCGTAGGATGGCTTTCAGGTATTGATCGCGGACTTTCGAGGTGATGTGCTCGCCGACGTAAATGAAGAGCACTGTTGAAACGTAGATAAGAACAAATTCTGCAATGGCCAGGTAGACGAAGTATAGCACGTATCTGTTCAGTATGCTCGAAAAGTCCTCAGTCAGGGCGCCTTGAAAGTAGTTGGAAAAGCTCCCGGACAGGTTACCAAAGATGATGGTCATTAGAGGCAATGCAGCACCGCCTCCAATGGAGCAAACGGCGGCGATAGCCAGAAAGACTTTGTCCCACGTTGTAGCATAGCGATAGAGGGTACCATACTTGACGGGTACGGCAGGGATATCGACTTGTCTCTTGAGCACATCCTGTTCGTGTTTGGGCAGATGGGCAAAGACCTCATCCTCTTTTGGTGCTTCCCTGACTTGAACGATCTTGGAGTCGACCTTCTTGAGATCATCCGAACTGCTGTCGCTCGACTTGGAATGCGGCGAGTCGGGTGACACAACCTGAGGTGCCTCTGGGGCGGGGGCGGATGATTCACCTGCCTTCTCGTTCTCGACCTGACCGGTGTGTAACTGTGTTTCGGTCGTTATCCCTAGGCGTGCTCGCTCGTGCTCTTCATTCTGCTTTTCTGCTTCTTGTACATTCGCTGATACGGTACCCGCGCCATTTGGATCCATGGCGAGGACTGACTGGGTTGTTGTGTTTACTAAAGGAAAGAGGGTTGTAGTGTCGTGTTACCTAGACATGCCCGGCTAATGGTATAGTAGTCGTCACAGGATTAAAGAAGAGTACGCTTGAGCAGTGCAATGAAGAGCCAGGAAAGCAAGATGGCAGATGGCGAACACGATATAATGCAAAACGAATGCTGAAGCCGGGAACGAAACGAGCCGAACGAATACGTACAATGCAGGCACACCACGCAAGTCTGACCTTTCGTTCGCTGAATCAAGCAACATCGACATGGATCATCGATAATTACGATGGAACCGTATCGCAGCCGAGCCTCCGAGTCAGCAACTCGGGCCCGACAACAGTGGCAACTAGTCTATCCTAGAAGGACAAGCCAAAGCAGATTCGGAGTTAGAGACCTCCGTTAGGGCCCGGGTAGGGGAATAGACCTCCGGTAAGGAGATAAGCTTTGCCTGCTGGGCGCTCTCTTGCTTCTGTGCTTCGCGGTCTCAGTGCTTCAAGTTGCACACATATGGTGGTTCAGGTAGGATCTACCTGTAATTTCCGCGAACAAATGAAGGCATAGCTTTTACAAGTCACTGTCCGACCAGCTACGAAAGCTCGCTGTGCATGCATACCTCCAGGTCCACGCAAGGGCGGCCAGCGAATAAATTTAATCTTTAGGCAGGGAGCACTGCAAGTCAACTGGATGCCTGATACGAGCCAACCCCAGATCTGTAGAAGAGGTGTGATCACACGAGGCTGCAGAGCCTTGTCACTCATTTTGCTCACGCTTCTCACCACGTCGACCTAATTTCACCTTGCGCCGTCTTCTGGACAAGAAGAGGCATTCCTTTCTCTTCCTCCCATCTACTGTTGTCTTCTTCTCATGCTCACCGTGTCTCTCACATCTCCCTCCCACATTACGACTGTTACGAATTACGAATTTACGACCCGAGATACCCTCATCTTTTGACCGAAACGTCGATACCCATCAAGGCTTGGAGTCATTGTTTTACTGTTTACATCTCAAAGGATCCCTGTTGGCTGGCTTTGTTCGCAGAGACTGGTGTCTTCAAACCAACCCTTCTAGCACGATATCAGATCAGAATCAGTCATCCTAATTCAACTTAGACCGAACCTTCAACACAGACCTGGACATCATGGCTAGTGGTGAGTACGAACGACACGCCTTTAGTACGCTCTATCTCAGACTGACAACCTCAGATATCCCGCGGGCTATGCCTTTGACTGCGCATGGCCATTCTCGACCAGTCACACATCTCCACTTTTCTCACCTTGTTGATGAATCTGACTCGTATCTGATCTCGGCATGCAAGGACAACAATCCTATGCTCCGAGATGGTGTGACCGGAGACTGGATTGGCACGTTCATCGGCCACAAGGGAGCTGTCTGGTCATCCAGACTTTCTTCCGACGCCGCCCTGGCCGCAACGGGAAGTGCAGATTTCACCGCACGCATCTGGGACCCATCAACTGGCGAGTGTCTCCACGTCCTCAACCATAACCACATCGTCAAGTCCGTTGCTTTTCCCATTCAGATGAAGCCCCAATTCCTTGCGACCGGCGGCCTAGAGAAGAAACTACGCATCTTCGACCTATCGCAGGGCCTCGTTGGCCCGTCGACATCGGATGGAGAGCCGCGGATGCCGTCGAGTAACTTGCAAGGCATGGAAATTGGTGCTGGTGTGCATACAGGAAGTATCAAGTCGGTCGTGTGGAACGTCGACTACAACATAATCACCACAGCGGCGGAGGACAAGACTATACGATGGTGGGATTTGAGAGCTCAACGCATGATCCGAAGCTTTGGTACCGATCGAGACATTATGTCGTGCGAGCTCAGCACAAACATGGCAGGAGATCCGAATCCAGCTGTGCTCAGTGCAGCAACCGGCGATACTGTGTACTTCTTTGACGCAAATCGACCTGGAGAGTTGTTGAAAAGCATCAAATTTGACTACGAAGTCGCTAGTGTGGCGATTAACCCTACAGCTGGCAGATTTGTTACTGGTGGCCACAAGGACTTCTGGGTGCGAGTGTATGACTACGAGACGGAGAAAGAGCTCGATGTACAAAAAGGCCATCACGGCCCGGTGTGGACTATGTCATTTGCACCGGATGGTAAAGTCCTTGCTTCGGGCAGCGAAGATGGCACGGTGAAGTTGTGGAAGCATTGTCAAGGACCACACGGTCTCTGGCCCTGAGTACGCAGAATTCAACGACGATATTCGTGGTGGAAGTGGTTCCGGGTGTCCCTCCGTGTCAAGGAGTTCGTTTTCGCCGAGAAATGTCGCGTTAGCCAGACTGTCGGTTTCAGCGCAAGCTGTCCACGGTGTGCCCTGACCTAGAAATGATTAGGCTCAACGATAAATGCAAGACTCACACGGCTGTCTGTTGTAAGATATGCGAATGGTAGTCTATGTAATGCAGGAAATAGTGCTGATGCACAGCCAGTAAAGGTGGCCTGAAAGGGCGCCAGCTCAATGCAGGTCCAGCTGAGTGGTGAATGGCTGTGGCGTGGTGCGGGAAGCCCACTGCGATCTGCAGGGCACGCCAAGTGCAGTCCAGTTGGGTAAGAGCGATCCACACCGCTCCCCCATGGCCAGATAACAAAAAATGTGAGCTTGGATTGTTGGAGGAGGGAGCGTTCTTCCTCTCGCAGCATCATGACCTAAGAAGCATATCGAGTATTGCCGTCCTGCGAGTAGAAATAGCGTTTACTGCTGAATGACCTTCATTTTATACCCACCTCACGACTTGACGAACTCACGAACTTGATAGCGCCGGCCGCACCCTTTCCCCTTTGCTCACCCACTGCATCCCGAGCCCCCAATCTCGGCACTCGCCCCCACTGTTCGACTTCTGTATGTACTGAGGTATGGCCGCGAGAATGGACGGTCAACGCCATGACCAGGAGAAACTGCCGATCAAGCCAACCCACCTCGAACACCGGCAACACCATGACTCGCCGTCGCAGAAAACAGCCATGCCTAGATGGCGGGCCAAAGGCAGAGAGAAGAGCAGCATCGCCTTGGCCTGTACTTGGATCGTGGAACATCAGATCAGTAAGACGGACGTGGTGTGCTCTGAAGGCTTCAGTACTGACTCCCCTGCGCAGGCATCTCTTTGAACATCTTGGGCCTCCTCTTCTGCTCGCACCTCTTTTTCCCTCAGGCCAGACGCCACACTCAGAAGTTCTTTCGCATCTCCTATTTCAACCCTGCCACGGGCAAGTTCGCCTTGGGCTGGGACGACATCTTCTTCGTGCTCTACTGGATTGTCGTCTTCACGGGGCTGAGATGTGCAGTGATGGAGTACGTTCTGGCTCCGTTTGCTGCGGCGTGCGGGATCAACAAGAAAAAGGCGAAGATCCGGTTTGCAGAACAGGCATGGATCCTACTATACCCCACCATGTGCTGGAGCACCGGCATGTACATCATGTACCACTCTGACTACTGGCTGGACCTGAGAGCCCTCTGGCGAGACTGGCCGACTCGCGAGATGGACGGCTTGTCCAAGTGGTACTACCTGGTCCAGTTTGCCTTCTGGCTACAGCAGATCGTGGTGGTCAACATCGAAGAACGCCGGAAGGATTATGCACAAATGTTTACCCATCACGTCGTCACATGTGCGCTGATTTTCTGCTCTTACGGATACCACATGAGCAAGGTCGGTACGGTCATTCTGTGTCTGATGGACCTGGTCGATATCATTCTGCCCGCAGCGAAACTGCTGAAATACCTCCACTTCCAGCTTTCTTGCGATATCATGTTTGGTGTTTTCATGGTCACCTGGTTCATCACCCGGCACATGCTGTTCATGTGGGTGTGCTGGTCGGTCTACGCCCACATCCCGGAAGAGATACGATATGGTTGCTACCAAGGAAGCACCCAACAGCTTGAGGGACCGCTTCCAGTGCCTGACGACTGGGAGCACCTGACGTGGCCGTTCAGAAACCCCGTGGGCTTGGTCTGTTGGAACGATAACATCAAATGGGGGTTCTTGGGCATGCTACTCGCATTACAGGTGATCCTGTGCATGTGGTTCATCATGATTGTCAAAGTGGCTTATAAGGTGCTTTCGGGACAGGGAGCTGACGACTCACGGTCAGATGATGAGGACGAGGAAGAAGACGAGACGACAGCAGGGGAAGATGCAATGGAGCGGATCCATACCAGCGCCGAGGCGAAGCCAGTGGTGGAACAGGACGCGCTGTCAAAAGACCAGCCTAGTCAACCAGCTCGCAAGAGCTCGAGGAGAAAGGATGGGAGCAGTTCTTCAGGAATCAATGTTCTGGGCACCTCGGACAGGAAGGACTTGTTGGGGAGAATTGGTTGTGATAAAACAGGTTGACTTAGCGAGCGTGAAGCCATGCTTGAGAATCAGATATGAGAACATGACTGAAACATGTTCGAGTTCAGAATGCCTGGTACAAGCCGACGAATGAAACGTTTGCGGAATGTTGGATCTATGGTGAGCGTGAAGTGGAATAAAATCCGACGTCATTGCTTCCTTTGTGCCTGTCGCGTGTTTTCCTCCCGGCGCCGTCGCATCCACGTACTGTACTGTAGTAGGTGGGACTTTACGGTCAACAATAGTCTCTAGCATCCACTGTCACTCTTCACTCGCCGACAATTGATCATCACGAGCCCACAGCAAAGCGTAGCTGGGGCAGAATGACGGAATGGGACAAATACAAGGTGGCAGAACTGAAGGAGGAATGCAAGTCACGGCAGATCTCCATTACTGGACTAAAGCTGAAGCAACAATACATCGACAAGCTCGTTGAGTATGAAGCTTCCAGCTCACACGATGCGGATCCCGCTGAAGAGAGCGTAGCTGAGAAGACCAACGGCGCGTTCGAGGAAGTCGCGAAAGATGACAAGCCAGAAGAGCCGACAGGACCAGAGACGGTCGCGACAGCGCAAGCCGAACGGCAGGATGATACGAACGAAGACCCTCCTTCCGAGCAAGATGCGACTGAGCTCATTCAAGCAGCCGTCGAAGAAGATGGAGCCCTCCCTGAAGATCGGCCAGCTATACTGAAGGCTGAGGATGTCCGCGGTCTTGCCACAGAAGCTGAAGCAAAGGTCGACCAAGACGTGCATATCGCAGATGCAGGGGAGGACGAAGAGACCGAAGACCACAAGGAGAAGGATGTTTCGATGCCTAATTCTGAACAGCTGGCTCCGACAGACCGGCCCATGGGTGCCCCAACCAAAAAGCTCAAAGAAGTACAGCAAGAGATTGCCGCTGCCCCCATAGCCATTGCCGACTCCGACTCCACAGAGCAAGGCCAAGAGCGCCAGGAGTCCAAGTCGTCTGGCGAAGAAGAGTCACGGAAGCGCAAGAGACGGAGCGTGACTCCTCCGCCTGACGCAGACGAGGTCCAAAAGAAGGTCAAAGTCGCAGATGGAGCCGCAGTGGTTACGAAAAGAGCTTCGCGCTCATCCTCACCCAGCTCACCCAAACCCGAGGCTAGAAGTGCTCCTGCCATAGACATACCAGAAGCGGCGACGACGACGACGACGACGACTGAAGATGTCGCCATGCAAGAGGACGTCAAGCAAGAGGAAGCGCCGCCAGGAGACGATAAGCAGGAGCCGGGCGAAAGAGAAGCATCGACAGACAAGGATGAGACGGTTGAGCCAGCAATGCACGCAGCAACACGATCGCTCTACATGCGCAATTTCAAACGACCCCTGAACGTGCAGTCACTGCGCGCTCATATCGTTGACATCGCCCAAGGCTCCTCATCCGTCGGCCCTGACGATGCCCCGATCAAGTTTTTCAACGTCAACAACGTACGATCGCATGCCTTCGTCACCTTCTCGAGCATACCTGCTGCCTCGCGAGTTCGAGCTGCAATGCATCAGACCCGCTTCCCTGACGAGCTGCAACGAGAGCCTTTGTGGATAGATTTTGTGCCGGACGAGAAGGTGCAGACATGGGTGGAGCAAGAGACTGGCGGTAGTCGAGCCCTCGGCCGCAACAGTAGCGCAAAACTCGAAGTAGTCTACAATCACACTGACGACGGCATCGAGGCAGTCTTCCAAGAGGTGGACAATACCCGGCCCCAACGAGCCAGCATCGGCGCTCCCGTCGACCAAAGATCTTCACTTTCACAGCGACAAGCATCATATTCAGCAGACCCTCCGCGCACCACCACCATCGCATCAGGCATTCATCCCGATCGGGCGCCTCTGGTCCCACAGTCACCGCGCGATCGGCGGCGTTCCTCACCGGCACGGCAAGCAGTGCCTACTCCACAGAAGCCACGGGACGAGGGCATAGGCTTTCAAGGTCTAGACGATCTGTTCGAATCTACTCAAGTGAAGCCCAAGCTGTACTACAAGCTTCAAGCGCAAAGCGTGATAGATGACAGACTTGACAGGATCAAGGATCTCTTCCCTGACCGAGGGGTCAGCGGTGACCCCGGCATGAAGAGGTACACCTTCGGGAAGGACGCTGGGAGGGAAGAATGGGTTGACAACGGTCCAGAGTTCGGGCATGGCAAGCGCGGAGCCGACAGACTTGCTGGGGTGGGTGGCCGTGGGCGCGGAGGATTCAGGGGAAGAGGTGGCGGCAGAGCATTCTACGGCGGAGACTCATATCGTGGCGGAGGGAGGAGATAAAGCTGAAATAGAAAACATCCAGTCGCCTTACAAATATGCCGCTGCAGTAAAGACGGTCATACGAGATGCAGCCCTGCCATCCCTGAGGCCGAAATTTATAGGCACGATTGTGCCCCGTAACTGCGGATCTACTGCATGATCCAGAAGCGCCAAGCTGCACACCCTGGTCCATCCGCGCAGGACAAGCATGTCTAAGCAAGCTAAGGTTTCAGGGTCGAAAGTCTTGACAGAAAACCAGGGGTCAAAATCATCTGAACGCTTTCTTGGAGTTGGGACATAGTAGCTGGGGCGTTCGCGACAGTCCTCAATCGTACGTAGTGACAGCAGCATGTAGCAACGTGTGAGTAGTAGGTGCCTACCATCCACCCAGATGATCGCCGTTAGCGCTGAAGGAAGCTTGAGGGCGCTGAGCTGAGATTCGTTCAGGCATGGTTCCAGCGTGCAGTGCTCCAATGAACATTGTTGCACCAATGTTTAAGATTTCTCACAGCCACGCCCGTGTCGCAGTCGCGATTGCAGTCTAACCTCTCTTCGACTGGTCTTTGCTTTGCCCCAGGTACGCATCAAACCCCTGCGCTGGACTGTCGATCATGGTAAGAGGCAATATGCGTTCCAGGTTGCGCTCAGCTGCGCCCTCTGCAACCTCCAGCTGAGTCTTACGAGCACACTGGCACCTGCCTACCCTTGACCTTTCCTCTCGCCTCTTGCCGACATCTTCGCGCTTGCAAGTCGGGGTCTCTGAATACCATGCGACCACGGTACCGCTAACAAATCGCCCATCCCAACACTTACACTTACACTCACATTCACACCCTCGACGCGTCCGCCATGGGCTGGCCAGTATGCAACTCGACGTTGGAGGACATGAAGATGGACGAGACAGCCCTCTTTAACAGTCACGACTTCACCTTTCACAACCTGAGCGTCGTCATATCAGCCATATTCGGCTTGATCGCCATCGTGGTCTCTTTGTTTCTCATGTTCATGCACACCATCCGATACTCGCGACCGATAGAGCAGAGACACATAATACGCATCCTATTCATGGTGCCAGTCTACGCCCTAGTCTCTTTCCTGTCTATCGTATTCTACACCCACAGCGTCTATTACGAGGTCCTGCGCGACTGCTACGAGGCCTTTGCCATTGCTTCTTTCTTCAGCCTGATGTGCGCATACATTGCCCCCGACCTGCACCTCCAGAAAGAATATTTCAGAACAATCAAGCCGAAGCAATGGATTTGGCCCATGAAATGGTTCCAGAGATGCGCCGGGGGAGAGAACGGCTGGCTGAGGACACCACGCAGTGGTCTGACCTGGTTCAATGTGATCTGGGTCGCAGTCTTCCAGTACTGCTTCATAAGGGTCGCCATGACCATCACTGCTGTCGTGACACAGTACTTCGACCGCTATTGCCTCGAGTCGCTCAACCCGGCATTCTCCCACATCTGGGTCATGGTTATTGAGGGTGTCGCTGTCACCGTCACCATGTACTGCATCATCCAGTTCTACATTCAAATCAAGGCCGACATCGCTCAACACAAGCCCATTCTGAAGGTCCTAGCCATCAAGCTAGTCATCTTCCTCAGCTTCTGGCAAACCATCCTCATCTCCTTCCTCACCAGCTCAGGCGCCATTGCTGCAAGCCCCAAGATCCAAACCCCGGACATCAAAGTCGGCATCCCGTCGATGCTCCTGTGCATAGAGATGGCTCTCTTCGCCATCTTCCACCTCTGGTCGTTCTCCTATCGGCCATATGTTATTGGCTCGAAACAATATCAGGACGTCTATGGCCATTTGAAAGAGCCCGAACCACCCAAATACCACGGCGGGCCTCTGGGCGTCAAGGCTGTCTTCGACGCTTTCAACCCCTGGGACTTGGTCAAGGCCACCGCCCGATCAGCCAAGTGGTTGTTTCGCGATCGCAAATATCGCACTCAGGACCCTAGCTATTCCACTGTTCACGACTCGGACGCGCAGAAGATGAACGACCTCGATGCGCCCACAGCCTACGGCGGTGCAACCGCCCTAGCAGGGATGAAGATACCCGCGAACAAACCGGCAAACGCGGAAGAAGGCTCAGGACTTCTCTCTGCCGCCCAACAGCCTTCCCAGCTCAACCAGTACGCAACGAGAGAAAGCGACAGCTCGAGTACCTCTCCATGGGCCGAAGTCGAAGCAAAAGAGTACTATCAAGACCAGGAAGCGAGGATGCCCGCCACGAGGCCTCTGGTGACTGCACAAGAACAGCAGCACCAACACCAGCATCAATATCAGCAACCGAGTCCATATGACGCAAGATACCACGAAACACAGAATTTCTCAAGGCCCATATCACGGCCTGGCCCACAGCAACAATTACAGACAGGCGTGCTTCGCCCCGCGGGCACGGGGCCTGTTACGAGTCCCGCGGGACAGACGCATATGCCCATGGTCACGAGGTGGGATATGGAGGATATGCAACGGGGTCAGGATCATGAACAGGCGCCATACCCAAGGGCCATGGCTTCTGCGAATGCGAATACGCATCCACAGTGGAACCAAGGCACTTCTATGCCACCAGTGTCGGGACGGGACCAACGGCAAGGAACTGGTGAAGAGTTTATATCATCTTGAAATTTTACGCTAGACAAGATACCACAAACCTTACTAGACCATGAAACGACTTGCCCGAAACTTGAGTATATCGCACAGCTCAGTCAACCGACTATTTATCCTGTTGCCCTCGAGCCCGGTCTTGCCGTCTCCTCCATGATTCACTGCTTATTTGCTGCATCCCTCACGCTGCCGGGGGTTTCCGCACTAACGCGTCCACCAGTCCCGTCAATGGAAGATCATACGTCTGTCGGCTGAGAGCCGGACACCGTCAATCGAGGGGTTGAGTCGAGTTGTAACGAGGCGCTGCCCACTCGGTTTTTGTCTTCGGCCGAACTGAGCGATGGACCGAGTCTGTTGTGGTCCAGTGCATGTGTGCCGTGAGAGTCGCCGTGGCTGTATCTGCCTTGCGACTGCTCGCTTGAGTGGGGATGGGGGACGATGGGTTGGGGCTGGGCTGCATTGGACCATGAGGCTTTGGGATCGGATCGGATCGGAGCGTGTCAAGACCTGTGGGTTTGTTCTTGTCCTTGGCATTGTGTTGCTGTATTGGGGGCCTACCATGGTAGTTGGGGGTGGTTGGATGGGCTTAGTTTGGTTTGGTTTGGTTCCGAGGAGGGGAATTTTCCAGAGGGGGGTAGCTGTATATTGCACGGAGAAGGAAGAAAGAAAATTAATTAAACGGTGAAAGTTTTTGTTCATACATGTAATATGAATAGACAATCACGCAGCTCTTTCCGGATCACCTTTCATGACTGCGTTTTTAAGACCCTCCTTGTTCGGCCTGACCAACGTCTTGAGACCCAGCCATGGGGTGTTAATCGGGCTCTTGCCGGTGTATATCAGGGCATCGTACAGAAAGCCACCAAACATAGCACCGATAAAGGGACAGACCATGGGAACCTGGTTCCTGAATTAGCGAGATATTCGGGAAGCAAGCAATTTGCAGAATACGTACCCAGAAGTAATAGTCTCCTGCTCTCCAGACGTTGGGTCCGTAGCCAACACAATACGTGAACAGTCTTGGGCCTGCGGGTTTATTTCGTTAACTGATTGCTCATCGTGGATCTGTCGGAGTTGGGGGCCAGCGTGAACATACCGAAGTCTCGAGCGAGGTTGATTGCATAGCCTGTCTCCCAACCTAGTGTCGCGCCAATTCCAAAGATCAAGAAAAACAACATTAGCGGGAGCAAGTTGTCAGCACCCATATTCCGCTGGTCCTTCAACGCAAATATGACGAATATCAGTACTGTAGTGGCAATGATCTCCGAGAAAACCTGTCCCGTCTTTGTAAGGAAGGGCTGGGGGTAAGTGTTGAAGACGCCTGCCGTTGCGGTGTCACTGTAGCCGGGGACTGTGCGGACGCCATAGCCCTCGTAGGCGTCAATGGCGGAATTGTAGTTGCCGTAGATGATGGCTGCACCACAGAAGCAGCCTAAAATTTGGGCGATCATGTAGATTGGGAACTTCCACCAAGGAAAGCCGCGGTATATGCAACTTGCCAACGTGACGGCAGGATTTCTGATACCAGTGTTAGCATTGCAGCTTCGTCTACGCTTGGCCTCGGGGCCTGGGTACAAAGGGGAACTTACAGATGCCCGCCACTTTTGGCGCACACATAAACACCAAGCATGACGCCTATTCCCCATCCCCAGCTTATACTCTGGTAGTTTCCTTTATCTTGACTGGCAACGGGCAGGGTCGCGTTCGCGCTGAGCAACACCTGGGCAACACTACCATCTCCAAAGATGATCATGATCATCGTTCCGCAGAACTCGGAGAAGGGGTCAGACATCACATAGCGGACGCGATACCACCAGAGGTGCTTATGGTGTTCATAGTCGATCTTGGCCTGGTCGACTTCTTGTTTGTTGTCGACTGTACCGCCGCCCTCATCGTAGGTCTGGTAAGTATCCACTGTGTCGGTCCTATGCAGGTTTGGGTTGTTGATGTCGGGCTTGTTCTTGTGGTGCTCAAACTCGTCGTGCGGATAGTACTGAGGGTTTTCTTTGTGGGCGGCAATTGTATCATCATCGCTCGAGCCAAATGTTGGATGGGAATAAGACTTTGCGGGCCTGGTTAAGCCGTAGTCGTGAGACTCCATGTCTGTTGATCGACGCAGCGCGTGAGGATCAGTACAGAGTCTAGTCAATGTACAGTCAATGTACGCTGTCGTCAGTCGGCTGATGTAGAGAAGGTTAAGAACATAAGAATCTGAGGTCCAGGCGTGGGAAGTATACGGCAAGACGGGACCAAAATATTGCGGCTATGGATGTCAGAGTTCGGTCATCGATGATAACGAATGGGAAGCCCGGGTATGGAAGGCTGAAGTACTGTTTGCCATCTCGGTAAGCAGCTCACCAAGCGCAAAGCCGTTCCTGTCATATGGGCGTTGTGGATCTTGAAGTTCTTAACATATGGGGCGATAGCTTCTCCATGTGGGAACAATAATGTTCGCTTCGAAAGCCCGTAGCCGCGGAATAAAACACCATCGGGGCTTTTTCGCTGCTGAACAACATGGATGCAGGATGAGCGTGCTGCTCTTTCTTTTTTCTGACCATTGAATGGCTTAGCTTTTACCAAAGCGGGCAAATTGTGATCATATCGCGGGGTATGCTTATGGTTGATCTGCCGTCTCACACGCGTTTGTACTTTGTAGAGACATCGGCCGATGGTGAGAAAAAAGGCTACAAACCTCGAACCTAAGGCTCATACGTCAGTGGCGGGGACGCGAGAAGCGGAGACATGCCAAGCTTTTGGAATCCTTGCCACGAGTGACGAAACGGGTTGCCTGATCAAATAAAAAGTGAAGGAGATGCGCACGATGCAACCAGAAATGTGCAACCAAAATACCCGAGGGTACCGAGTCTTGACCGTAGTATGTCGGTACGTTCTATGATTCTCTTTCCATAATCCCCGCCAACGTAGGTTTAGACGGATAGAGTTCCGCCAACACAGAAATGTGCACCGAGGCACGCGAACATGTTGTACTTTCTGAGGTCCTCTTAGATCGCAGCCTTACAAGGCGTAGTACAGATCGTTGTCCCACTTGCTTTGAGATCGCTCGCTCGCAACCTCTACACCCGTGAAGCTCACCACCTTCCGGCAACACAAGAATCCTGCTTACCATGTCTGACAGTCGTGAATTCCAACAATATTCCTGTTTGTCGTAGTCGAGCGTGACTATGTGGCACCATGATCGAGTGGGACAGATGACTGAGACTTGCTTACTATGAATTAGCTCGAATTTACCTGTTCGCGGTCTCCTAGCGAAGATATGACCATCATTGAAAGGTCTCTATAGGATTAGTGTAAACATATTTGCGGTCGAGCCATAGCATCGGACATATAAAATTGCTTCTGTTACTAGTATCGATCGGAGTAGACATCCCTAACCTCTAACCTCCGAGCATAAGCAACTGCGCAAGTACCGAATGCGTCCACGGCCTACCTTGTTAGCGTCCTATAGTCCTCAATGTATTCAGATATGGCGTGACCTGCCGCAGCTCGAAGGCACGGCTAGTAGATGCTCGTGTTCGTACAAGCTCGAACTTACCTGTTCGTAGTCTATCAGCGAATATACAACGATCATTGAACGGTCCATATAGGATTAGTGTAGACATGCTTGCGGTCGAGTTATAGCGTCGGGTGCGTGATTGCTTCTTCCATTAGTATCGACCAGAGTAGACGTCTCTAACCTCTTAAGTATAAGCAACTGCATAAGTACCAAAGGCGTTCACGGCCTGCCTTATCAGCGTTCTGTGGTGTCAAGATAATCAGACCACCATGTAACCCGCAATAGCTCGTAGGCGCGGCTAGTAGGTGCTCGTATTCGTCTTTGTATACTGGACCGCAGTACGCCCCTCGACAATCTGGAGGTGCTGGGGGTAGGACTGAGATGCATATTGTGGATCCATCACGTACGAGAGAGTTGTAGCTCAGGCTCTCGGTTCTTGATTTTCCATTTTGGTAAGTACGTCGGGATGTGCTTCGACGATGTGATGCATTTCGGGCTTGTTAGCATGGTCCTGCACGAAAGTTTCGAAGATCACCGTCCCAGCACCGATGTTGAGCACCTTCATGCCTGGTTTCCAAAGCAGACAGTCCACTGATCGCTCCATGATATCGGCTTCCCATGCCATCATCACGCCATTTAGCTCGCCATCGCTTGGTTTGTCCCCAGTCAAGACCAAGTCTGAAGGAAGTGAGTCCTTGGGACTTCGCATGGACTTCGTATTTGTCATCTGTCACATGTCGTGGAGTGGCGGACCAGTAGACCCAGGTCGTAGAAGAAAGATATTATTCAAAGGCAGGTGTGCCGAAACACTGTTCATGCCGGTGAGCGAAGCTGCAACATGAGCTCATCTAGCCTCATTCTTGAAGCCCGAGGCTCTCAATCATATGCACTTACTCTCCTCGTTCGAGCTCTATGTATCACCTTGTCTTCAGTGGCCGCACGCTGCCTGACTCAATGCCCATTGCAAGGAGTGCGACAACGCCGATGACGGTCCGTTGGAAGCCCTCCACGTGAGGGGAAGACTCGATGTCGTAAGGTCCACATCATGCACATATTGCAGTGGCAGCACCGAGGCCGCATAACCGGTTCTTGTCTCGTGCGAGTGTAAAGATAACTTTCTTCCAGTATTGCTATCTAACCTTCCTCATTGCCATCTACGTCACCTTCGACTATCTCGAGATAGGCGAATAGTCATTCTCGTGCACTACTCCGAGACGACTCGGCTGCGAACAAACAAACAACCAAGGCACTCCTCTCCGCAATGTCCGACGCGTCGCAAGCGCTCCGCGAGAAGCAGAAGCCGCTCAAAGACAAGTATCGTTCTGATCCCTCCTCAGCCCTCGTTACCCTCAGCTCAAGCGGCACCCTCGATGTAGGCCTTTCTTGTTCGATCGGGACCGCAGCCCAAGCGAAAAAGGTGGCCGGGCTACACCAAGCCGCAGGCGGCGCAGGCTTCGACGCGTCCGGCGAACTCTGCTCAGGAGATATGCTCCTTGAATCTCTTGTCGCATGTTTCGGTGTGACTGTCCGCGCTGTCGCGACCAGTATGGGTATCCCAATTAATGGCGGGAGCATAAAGTGCGAGGGTGACCTGGACTTCAGAGGAACGATGGGGATCAAAGGCGAGGACGGGCAGGCTGTGCCGGTTGGGTTCAAAAGTGTGAGGCTAATTTTGAACCTCGACGTGCCAGAGGAACACAAAGGGAGTGTTGACAAATTGATAAGCTTGAGCGAGAGGTATTGTGTTGTGCTGCAGACCATCAAGCAGGGAGTGAGTGTTGAGACACAGCTGAAGAATGGCGAGAAGAGTGACAGAGAGACAAATGGTGCGAGTGGGGACCAGGAACAAAAGCCTAAGGACGACGACGTGATCAAGCTGCAGTGATCTGGTAGTTCCTCGACAGTCGTAGCATAGCCAATGCTACCAAAGACACACCCGTTCCTGCTTGAACAGCTCGTAACTCAGCCCGCTTCCTTTGGTGATTCGAGGTTGATGACTGGGACACAGGCCCGCACTAAGGTATACCATTCGAGTGGAGATCAAGCGCCTTCTCAAGTTTTCTGCTTCTTTCTAGCATTGGTGTCCTCCTCATCACTCAAGTCAGCATACACTGCTTTTGGCTGTGTCTTACTCCAGGCTTTCGTGAACATGGGATCATTTTTGGCCTTGTCAGCGTACTTCAACAACGCTTCTCGAGGGTCTTCAGTCCTCATGTCGCTGAAAGCGATCCTGTCTCTGATATGCTCTTCACTGGGCGCCGATTTGGAAAAGGGCGTCTGTGCCGGTACGTGCGGCCGCCTTGGATCTCGTGATTTGCCTGACGCTGTGAGTCCGATGGTCGGATGTCGAGAGGCATACGTTGCGGACTGGATACCTTCAGAAGATGTTCCGGGATTGAGGATAGCGTCACCTGATACGCCTAGGTTGTCGTAATCAGTAGTCAGACTTGCGTCGTCATCAATGTGACGACGCTTTGGCAGACGCGAAAGGATCGAGACCGCGCCTTTGCTGGAAGTTGTAGGGTTGAACAGGACGTGTGTCTCTGCATTGGCTGAGCCGGTGATGATTTGATTGAGCTTCGGATGCCACTGCACGGTGATCAACGGTATGGAGGGCGTCACCGGCGTGATCAGTTCCGGTTTCAGCGTTGCTGGGTTAAGGATGTGTAGCGAGCCGTCTGCGGACCCGGTCAGAATACCTGTTGAATTCGGCGCAAAAATGATGTTCGAGGTTGGGTATTGCTGAGCTGTCGAAGGATGAGATGTGGAATTGATTGGTGCCTTGAGCTTGCGAGTATCCCAAATCTTGATCATGTCATCTCCACCCCTGGACACAATCAGGCGGCCGTCGGCGCTGATGTCTATCCCACTAGTCCACGTATCTGGTTTGTGAGCATCCCTGACCTCTGCGCTCGGTCGGTGATACGGACCCTCTCCAGGCCACATCAGTAACGAGCCATCCAGTGCCGTTGACACAAGCATAGTTTTGTTTCCTTCTGGCTCGACACCCCAGGCAACCGCCGTCATTCGGCTTCGCCCAGCGGCTCCTGCTTGCTTTGACTTGTGGACAATTGTGTCTTTCTGTTTCGTCCTCATGTTGAGGTCCCAGATTCTCAGCGTACTGTCTGTTCCTGCCGTCACGAACTGCTCCCAGTTTGTAGGGTGCCAAGTGCCGGATGTGATCTCACTAACGTGACCTTTAGTCATGTTCATGTCACGAATATACATGTCGCCTTTGACGGTCTCGAACTCTGTCTCCCCATCTCGTGATAACACTCGGGCCTGAGATATGGCGCTCACCACAAGCACCTGACTGCCAGTACTCGGATTGAACTTTACCGTATGTATTGGGTGTGTCTCTGTCGTGGCTGAAGTTTTTGTGGCTGTAGGGTCGACTGTCTTGAAAGCGCGAATCGTGTTTGGTGCTAGGGATGCAAAGTCATGGAATTTCAGATTGCAATCCGTTGAGCCCGTAATCATTCTTGCGCCAGCAGTATCCAATGTGATAGAAGTGACAGATCGTTCGTGTGTTTTGAACACCAATTCGTGTGAGAGCGGAAATTCATCGTCCTCGTCATCGTCAGAATCATCAGAATCATCCTCATCCGAGTCATCCCTAGAGGATCTGCTATGCTTGTTTTTCTTTTCAAAGCCCGGTCGTCGCGCCTTCTCCATTTGTGCTTCAAGGTCATTTTCGGTGGTAGACCCGCCAAAAGCGGTCGGCAAGTAGTCGCGCAACGCATCTTCATCCATCTCGATGGTACTTCGACGAGAGACAGCTGAGAGGTGAAGATTTCGATGTGGCTCTTATATCAGTCGCCTAAGCACAAGGACACGATTGGAGAAACGGTCTGAGTCGTAGCAAGCATAAGAGGTGAATCAGCGAGCTTTCCTACCTTACTGACAAGCTGTTGCCGATGGCTTCTCTACGATAATCAAAGCATACGCCGAGCCAGCTGCACATTGAATGGTTTCGACGCCGAAAGTACTACGCTACCGTCGATATGGTGAATGGGTCCTTCCAAGGCGGTCGTCGCTCAAAGAGGAAAATATTAAGGATCACGTGACTTAAGCACTGGTGGAAGGCCAGGAAGTTGAGGACAGTGGTACTGGCACTTCCGGAAAGAGAGTCGGTAGCCAGAATTTGTAGTAATCTTACGAACATGCAACAGGAAATGCTGGCTCAATAGGACAACTCCATCAGTCCAGGAACCTCCCAAGGTTCCCTCCTATATGCTTTAGGTCGAGCAAGAAGGTATCATGTCCGAACAAGCTGACATCCTCACCCAACTCGACATGCGTCACTCCCCTGTTGCCAGTTGCCTTTAGTGTTTCGGCAATCTCCCGCTGCTGCCATGCCGGGAACAGAATGTCACTAGCTACACCCATGACCAGCGTGGGATGGCCTTTCAGCGCTGCCATACCCTTCACCAGATCCTGTGGAGGACCCGACACAACGTCACTGCTCACATCCTGGTCCATTGGTGCAAGGTTCTCCTTTTCCTCGTACTTGTCCCTGGGTAAGGTCAAACTACAACTTAAATCGTCCACCTCTGGGCCTGGCTCTTGCTTCGTAAGACGATCTTGATTCTGCACTCGCCTTTGTCTCATCGCTTCTTGATGCTCGAATCCTAAATCGAACATGTCCATAGCTTTGCTAATATACAGCAAAGAATTTGGATCATACTCCAGACTGAACTTTTCGCCCGCATGATCCAGGTAGGTCTCGATCAAGAAATCAGGGCACAAAGCCGGCACTTTGCTTGGGTCCGCCCGTCGTCGCCCGAACCGGTTTTCCCACTCTGGTCCGCTCCGGTATGTGACTGTTGCAATCTCGCGAGCGAGCTTCATGCCCATATGTGGGGGGATGGTGTCATAGTAGAATCCCCGATTCCACTTTGGATCCATCATCAATGCCTGCCGTTGAGTATGACGCATTGCGATGCTGTAAGGATGAGAGCGGGCGCACCCGGATATAGAGGCGATTCGACCAACTCGCTCAGGAAAATGCACGCCGAATGCAAGAGACTGCATACCGCCCATGCTAGCGCCAACACTTGCGTACAATTTATCAATACCTAAGCCGTCGACAAGGCGTGCCTGAGCGCGAACCATATCATCCATTGTCAGTATAGGAAACCGTGTCGCGTATCTTTGGCCGTCGACTTGGTCAAGACTGCTCGGACCTGTCGATCCATAGCATCCTCCAATGACATTCGTGCAGATAATGAAGTATTTATCCGTATCCAGCGGTGCCCCTGGACCAATAAACTTCTCCCACCAGCCGGGCTTGGGGTTTGTTGGTGTACTGTGCGCATGACTTGATGCACTAAGACCAGTGTGTAGCAGTATTGCGTTGCTTTTATCGCTGCTCAAGCTTCCCCAAGTCTCGTATGCTATGTCGAATGCTTGTAGACTGCCACCCCAGTCTGTGAGGAATGGTTCCGCTGAATGAAAGACTTGATGTGCACCACTTGTATACGACGGCTCTGGCCCGCTCTCAGCTGATCTCCGCTGTAGCGCTTCAGTCTTCTGTTCCTGGGCGTCAAGGCACGGAAAGGACATGGGAGCATTCGAGGGCTGCCATGGCGGCTCTTCTTGGACTTCTGCGGCGGCTGCTTGAGCTCTGTTCGGTGGCTGTGTGGTGATCGAGCGGGCTGAGAGTTCGACAGGGCGGTTGTGCCATAGAAGACGTTGTTGTCGTGGAGAGCATATGCTGTACTGGAGGTTGCTGCTACCCCCACGGCGCAGTAGGCGTGCCGCAATCTGGGCTCCTCGAGAAGCAGACATGACTGTGCCGAGCAGTCAAGAAGCGTACTTGAACGTCTACAATATACCAGTGCGAGGCAGCAAGTTGTTGCGCCCGGGGATCCAAGGCGAGCCAAATACTTCGATTACCAATTGTTGTTGGCAGCTGCTAGTGAGTCCGGAAACCCAAAGTGCTTCTCCCGAAATTTGGCTGCTCGAGCCCGCTTCGAGTCTGTCGTCACTTTCATCAGCTCCCATTGGAGCGACAAATCTTTGAAAGTTTATGCCTTGAGGCCTGGTTTTCTTCCTCGATGTTTCAACACGTGAAGCAAAAAGTAAAGGTTCAGACTCTCGACCACATAAAACACAATAGCATAGTCGCGCGCACCTAGTCTTCCAGCACACGCAAAAATGTCGAACAATGCAGAGCGGGATACCGATATGGCAAACGGCGAGGCAGAGGATGACTCGGTCGACGAGCAAGAACTGCTTCTAGGTGGCTTGGAGAAATTGGTCATAGTACGCTTCTCATCGGTTACAAATGCCATACACGTTGAATGCTGACTCGGAGCCTATAGCTCCCTGGTCACACATCCCATGCCGCTTCTTTCCAGATAGAGCAGGAGGACCATACGCTGGGCAACTCATTGCGATACTTCATCAACAAGAATCCGGATGTCGAGTTTTGCGGATACACGATACCTCATCCCAGCGAAACAAAAATGCACATCAGAATCCAGACCTGGGGTAAGTCCGAATGACTCTGGCGAAAGCGTCTGTCCATTTTCAGTGCTGGGAGTCGGGCCTTCAAAGCCACTTTGACTGACGTCTAGACAGAAGACACAACCACAACTGCGTACGACGCACTTAGAAAAGGCCTTGAGGACATGCTTGAGGCATGCGATGTCGTGACGGAGAAGTTCACAGCTGCTCGGGACGAGTTTGAAGCCAGCAAGCAATGAAGTCGGCGCACAAATCTCTGATGCCCGACTGCTGCTGAACTGATAGTGGGGATTAGCGAAGGCGTCTAGGATCTGCTCGTGGTCATGATTTTTGATTCATGAAAGCTATGTATAGACAACGCCAGCGGGAGTTTCCGAGGCACAGCAATCAGTTGCGTCCCTAGGTAGTGTTATCAGCGACTGTATCTTGCACGGGTATGATGTGCTGAACTCACCTCCAAGAAGCCCGAGATGAAATTCTTTGGTAACCTGGCAGTCTCATCTTCCTCTTGTCTGAAGTACTTCATAATGTGCGTTAATTGTTTCCAGTAGTTCAGTGTTTCCTGCCCAGCTGGTATCAGCATGCTTGTTCTACCTGGCATAATCTCTTTCTGCTTGCATGGACGTACCTGAAATTCCATCTGGCTCTGCATGAGCAGAACGTCCACCGCTCGCAGCTGGTTGACATATCTGTGCTTCTCAAACTCTTGTCGTACTTTCGTCCGGATCTTGGACACTGGCATGTTCAGAGAGTACATCTGCTGGATTTCTGGGCCCTGGCTCAGAATTAGCCCCCCAAGTCTGGGCGAAATCGATCCCGCGTTCTTCGACTCACTGCTCGCAGCCATTCTCGGTAGGCTTGTAGTGTGCGTCGCTTCGCTTCTGTCCAGTTGGCAGCTATCGAGTGTTAGTCGGGTGCTCTCTGGCCGCACGTGGGTAAGCCTACACGTTCGCGTCGTCCGCGCCAGATAGGTAGGGTTGATCGGCATCGTAGAGGAGGCGTTGTGCTCACATCGACGGCCTACAGACTGGCGACTTGGTCTTCTAAGCTGCAACTCTGCGACTGAGGTGCAGTCGAGGTGGTGGAGCTTCGGCCAGACGCTACGGTGCGGTAAGAAGCATCATCTGTCTTCCCGATCAGACCTATTCCAGCGCGAGCTCCACCAAATTTCATGACTTACATCGCTGGCCGAAGCTCGAGGACAGAGCACAATCAACGTTTCTTTCTTTCCAACTACCAACCAGCTCGGAAATCAAAATACTACCACCACATAGACATTAAAGTGCCGACACCATGGGCTCAACTTCACCCGCCACCTCAGCCATGCCGCGACGAACATGCGTCCTCTCACGCATAACCAACGAAACCAAAATCCAAATCTCCATGTCCCTAGACGGCGGCCCACTCTCAGCCTTTGAAGCCTCGGAGCACTTCGACTCAAACTTCGAGCAATCGTCCAAACACCCGGACCTGGCCATCCCCCTCCCACCATCTCATCACGCCACACAAATCACTGCAACGCAGCAAATCGCCCTCGACACCGGCGTCGGCTTTCTGGACCACATGTTGCACGCGCTGTCCAAGCACGCGGGCTGGTCGCTGGCGATCCGCGCGCGCGGCGACCTGGTGATCGACGACCACCACACGACCGAAGACGTATTCCTGGCGCTCGGCACGGCCTTCAACCGATGCCTCGGCGACCGCAAGTCGGTCGTGCGCTTCGGCCGCGGCGACGCCCCGCTCGACGAGGCGCTCAGCTGGGCGGTGATTGACCTGTCGAACCGGCCGTACGCGGTGATCAACTTCGGCTTTACGCGCGAGAAGGTCGGCGATCTCAGCACGGAGATGATGGTGCATGGGCTGGAGAGCTTCGCGCAGGCGGCGAGTGTGACGCTGCATGTCAAGTGTGAGTACGGGTATAACAACCACCATCGGGCGGAGAGTGCGTTCAAGGCTTTGGCGGTGGCTTGTCGGATCGCGAGTGAGAGGAGGGCGGAGGGTACGGTAGGGGGTGGAGATATTGTCAGTACCAAGGGCGTTTTGGGGAGTAGTGTCAACGGTTGAGGGTGAGCTGTGAACTGAGTGCATCATTTAGTCTGTCGTCGCCGTGCTTTCGGTCGAAGAGGCGGCGACGTCACACGGCGGTGGGGAGGTTGAGTTTCATGACACGAATTCTCTGAGCGTGGATGATACCACGACGTGCGCTGAGACACTCAGCTGGTTCGAGCAAGGTCAGGGCCTTTGTGTCCCTGTACCTAGTTTGTGTGGCAAAATTCATGGGCATGGCTAGAGGTCCAGGGACCAACTCGACTTGGCGCATGCATTTGCACGGCGTTGACAATGTATAAAAGCAAACAGGAAGAAAACTTGCCGAAAATCGTCGATCTCTATATGCAACTTTAGTCACGCGGTAAGATATCAGGAACCAGCGTGATGAGTCATGTTGTAGTCGAGCGACGTGGCTAGGCAACGGGATTTACGTGGATGCGGGCCGACGAGGTAATCCAGTACCATCATGGTAAGGTCGAAGAAATTCAAGCGAGTTCATGTAAAGATCCAAGGTATTGGTTAGCATGCAAGCATGATTGAGGCTCTGAAGCAGGTTCGGCCGAGTGTGCTGCTTGCGAAACGCTGGATTAGTGCGTTCGTAGTAAGTTTAATGGATGAATGGCTTTTGTTATTGGTGGGATTCATGCAAGCATGCTATCTATGCCGCGATAGGTCGTACACACTAGCCTTGTAGACCGCGAGTATGGACTTGAAGCCTGGCTAAGCCTGGCTAAGCCTGGCTCTTGGAATTCAGAATCAAGCCGACAATCAAGCCGTACAAGCCCAGAACTTCACCGAAAATCAAGATGAGGACCATGCCGACGAATATCCTGGATTGCTGCATGTAGCAACGGACGCCCATGTCGCCGACAATGCCGATGGCGTAGCCAGCTGCTAGACCCGAGAGGCCGACACTGAGACCGGCCGCAAGATGCATAAAGCCGGTGAACAAGCTGTAGGTCTTTTCGGGAGGAGGAGCCATGTCTCCAGCGATGAGGACAGCAATGACGAGAGCGTAGACGGCAATGATACCGGACATGACGACCGGGATCAGAGACTGCAATGGTTGGTCAGGGTGGGATATGGAAGGGCGGGCTCTTGCAACTCACCTTCATGATGAGATCAGGTCTGTAGGTACCAACACCAGCAATGCCGATGCCTGACTTGGCTGTCCCGTAGGCTGCTCCAAGACCTGTTGCACGAGTTAGCACGTGCACTCGTGATGTAGATCGGCCATGTACGCACAGCCAAAGATCATGGCCGAAGCAATTCCCATCTGCACGCATGTTAGATCCGTGTGCCTGTAGACAGCTCTTTGCAACGCACCATGCCGAAGAAAGGAGCGAACTTGGGAGACAGCTCGCTGGCTGGATCTGCCATTGTGCTTGCCATCGTATCGGAAGGGAAGTGCAGGAGGGGGAGGACTGGACTGGTCTCGTTCGGTAAGGGCGTTCGCGTCCGTACAGACGCTGGGAGTCGCTGGTAGTGAGAGGTGGGTGATATGAAGTCGAGGGGGTGAGGAGGTGGTGTGAAAACAATCTTGATATCATGCAAGCAGGCACGGCAGCGGCGGTGGCAGCAAGCAGGTCCGTAGCCAGTGCTTCCAGACGGGCAGGTCAAGCGAGGCACCGACCTGACTCGTTCGGCAAGTGCGCCATCGCAAGCGCAGGCAAAGCTGGCCAATGACAGGGCTTGTCGGGTTATGAGCGCCATCGACCACAAGCATCTTTCTCACTGGCACCTGGCACCTGGCACCTGGCACCTGGCACATGCGACCTTTGGCAGCGCAAGCTTTCGATCCCGCCAGCCAACCACCATCACACCGGCCTGCATCTGATATTCTTCCTCCTATCTTTCCTTCCATTACTTGTGTTGATATTCCTCTCTTTCGCCAGTCCCACCCAGACCACCGACACCACCCTGCACGCCCTGCACGCCCTGCACGCCGCTACCATTCTCTACGACTCCTCGAACGACCACCTGACGACGACAACGACGACACGACCCGACACGACACGACACGTTTGCAGGCCCACTTATCCTCGATTTGTACCATCGCTCTCATCGATTTTTGTCCGATCGGCCGCCCGCCGTCTGAATCTGTCTCTCGGTGCCAGCTTGCACACGCTCGAGGCCGACGCCGCGAGGAAGCGAGAGGAAACACGATTGCGCAACCCATCATCCCCATCCCACTTCTCCCTCGATCCCTCGATGGTGGTACTCCCTGCACAAGCAGCTTCAATGATCCCATACTGCCTGTAGGGAAAGCGAATCGCTTCAGCTATTTCACACAGTCTGGTCTAGCCACCTCTTGACTGAGAATGGCAGACTACGGCATGCAAGACAACCGTCCGTATGGAGGCGGGCCGAGAACAGCAAGCTATGCCTCGGGGAGGGACGCTGCTTTCGCCAACGTCTTCGGCGGGCCCCCGCCACCTCGGTCGCAAACCATGACCAGCCAGACACAAGACTACCTGGCCGACAGAGCCCCCAGCCTGACCATGCAGTCCCCCAACGGTCTATCTGCCCAACGAGAGCGCCTACCTCCCAGACAGGTGAGCGATGGCTATTCAAGACCTGCTCCCAACGGCTACGGTCCAACCTCCGGCTCGCCCCAGGCGAATGGCTATCCTGCCTCCCGTCCGGCTCCGAACAACGTGCCTCCAGTATTCAACGATCGAAGAGGCTACCTCCCCGCTCAAAGAACCGATCCGAGAGGCATCGCCCAAATGCCTCCTTACCAGCAAAAGCCTGGCCCCAATCGCGTCCCGCCACCTGCTCTCAACAATGACCCTTACCGATCGCGTTCCATGGCCGGCCAGACTCCGCTCTATCGTCCTCCTCCTCCAGGCTTTCAACCGGGCACCGCTGGTTTTAGTCGACAGCAGCAGTACCAGCCCGCTCCCGGCGCCACCGCCATGACAGCCCAGGGCAGGCAGATACCCCAGCGCATGGGCGACGAAAGAGCCATGACAATGGGCAACTACCTGACCGACCGCGACCACACACAACTGACGAGTGGTCGAATTGTGCCCGGACGCCGCCGAGAGTCCGAGAGCGACCCCTTCGCCGCCGAGCGGAGCGCCACCTTCACTTCTGCCACCATGGCCAATCTGCAGAACAGCATGCCCGTCAAGGCAAGGCGTCCCAGCGAAGGTTACATTCCTGCAAGAGCCGTCTCGGCTGCTAGTGCCAATTCAGTCGGTTCAACCGACTCAACCGCCGTGAACAGCAGGACCGATAGTATGAAAAGTAGACCGAATCAGTCCCAGCACTCCTCGAGCAACTCTACCACCCAAACCGTCGTCCAGAGACGCTCCCCTCTGGTATATCCAGCACTTCTGTCGCGCGTCGCCCAAGCCTTCCAGGAAAGAATCGGTCTCGGCGAGCGCAGCAAGGATGACTTCTCCTATAAAAACTCTTTCACCGGCGCAGAAGCGGTCGATCTGATAGCCTATATCATCAAAACGACCGACCGCAACCTGGCCCTTCTTCTCGGACGAGCCCTGGATGCTCAGAAATTCTTTCACGATGTCACCTACGAACATCGTCTCCGAGACGCTCCCGGCGAGGTTTACCAGTTCCGAGAGACCATGGGCGAGACAGCCACCGCCGCAGATGTCAATGGTGTATTCACCCTCTTGACCGAGTGCTATTCTCCAACTTGCACCAAAGACAACCTATGCTACTCGATAGCGTGTCCGAGAAGACTAGAACAACAAGCAAGGCTGAACATGAAGCCCGAGCCAGGCCTACGCCATCAGTCCTCCAAGGGAAGCTTGCACGATGGTGATCAAGACGACATCAAATTGTGGATCACCAATGTACCCAAAGAAGTCTCGGATAAGGTGGACGACAAGGAGAAGAAGCGGCAAGAAATCATTTTCGAGATCATGTATACCGAACGAGACTTTGTCAAGGATCTAGAGTATCTTCGTGATTTCTGGATTCGGCCACTCCGAGCATCTGCCCCTGGTATGCTCTCTCCAATCAAGGAGGAAAAGCGAGAGAAATTTGTGCGCACAGTCTTTGGAAATTGCTTGGAGGTTTTGGCAGTTAATGGGAGGTTTTCCGACGAATTGTCGAAACGACAGAAAGAATCCTACGTGGTGCACAGCATTGGTGATATTTTCCTGAGGTGGGTACCTCAATTTGATCCTTTCATCAAATATGGTGCGAATCAGATGTATGGCAAGTATGAGTTTGAGAAAGAGAAAGGATCGAATCCATCCTTCTCCAGGTTCGTCGATGAGACCGAGCGGCTGAAAGAGTCGAGGAAGCTGGAGTTGAATGGCTACTTAACAAAGCCCACAACACGTCTGGCAAGGTATCCGCTTTTGCTTGACGGAGTGTTCAAGTACACCAAGGACGACGAACCGGACAAGAAGGACATTCCCAAAGCTATAGCATTGATCAAGGACTTTTTGGCGCGCGTGAACGCCGAGACTGGCAAAGCCGAGAACCACTTCAATCTTCTCCAACTGAACCAGCAGCTCAAATGGAACCCGGGAGAATATACCGATCTCAAGTTGACCGAAGAGAACCGTGCCATTTTGACAAAGAT
Organism: Knufia petricola; assembly: GCA_002319055.1. Classification (NCBI taxonomy): domain Eukaryota; kingdom Fungi; phylum Ascomycota; class Eurotiomycetes; order Chaetothyriales; family Trichomeriaceae; genus Knufia; species Knufia petricola. The sequence continues at coordinate 13,750 of NMUC01000082.1, read as the reverse complement.
GAGCTTCAAGAAGACGCCAACAGATAGCGCTGAAGTGCAGGTCTATCTCTTCGACCACGCCGTCTTGATGTGCCGTGTCAAGACGGTCAACAAGCGTGAAGAGCTTCGAGTCTACAGAAAACCGATTCCACTCGAGCTTCTCCTTATAGCAGAGATGGAACAAGTGATACCAAGGTTGGGAATAGCAAAGCGACCTTCATCAGGCCTTTTACCAGTGAGGACTACAACTCCTGCCGGCGCAAAGGAAGTCCACCCAGTCACGTTCAGACATCTTGGCAAAGGTGCATACGAACTACAGCTCTATGCCTCATCCAACATTCAGCGCAGGAAATTCATCGAAATGGTCGAAGCACAACAGACCAAGCTTCGTGAACGGAGTAGTAACTTCTACACCAAGACCATCCTATGCGAGGCTTTCTTTTCATCACAGAATCGTGTCAACTGTCTGGTCCCCACTGATGGCGGGCGAAAATTGATCTACGGAACCGACAACGGAATCTACATTGCTGACCGATGGCCGAAGGACAAGACTGTGAGGCCGCGGAGGATACTAGATGCGACACAAGTGTCACAAATCGATACGTTGGAAGAGTACAGGCTGCTGCTAGTGTTGGCCAACAAGTCCCTTCTCTCGTACCCTTTCGACGCCCTCGACAACCAGAATCAGAACCCGATCGCCACACGGCCAAGAAAGATCCAAGGCCACGCAAACTTCTTCAAAGCTGGCATAGGTCTCGGCCGCCATCTGGTCTGCTCCGTCAAAACCTCGGCACTCTCTACCACTATCAAGGTCTTTGAGCCGACGGAGGACGTAGCCAGGAGAAACAATCGCACTGGCATAGGCAGGATGTTCGCTGGCGGCCAAGATGCCCTCAAGCCTTTCAAAGAGTTCTACATCCCTGCCGAATCCTCCTCAGTTCACTACCTTCGGTCCACATTGTGCGTGGGATGCGCCCGTGGCTTCGAAGTCGTATCCTTAGAGACAACCGAGCGTCAGTCGCTGCTCGACCAAGCCGATACTTCCCTCGACTTCGTGACGCGCAAGGAAAACGTGAAGCCCATTCACATAGAGCGGTTGAACGGCGAGTTTTTGCTCAATTATTCTGATTTTTCCTTCTTTGTGAACCGCAACGGGTGGCGTGCGCGACAGGACTGGAAGATTCAGTGGGAAGGAACACCTCAGGCGTTCGCGCTGAATTATCCATACATCTTGGCGTTTGAACCAAATTTCATAGAGATCAGGCATCTGGAGACGAGCGAGTTGATTCATGTTATGACTGGCAAGAACATTCGAATGTTACATAGCAGCACGAGAGAGGTAAGTGAAGCGACCGAGTCTAACCGCAAAGCAGGAAGCTAACAATACTCGCAGATCCTTTACGCCTACGAGGATGAAAATGGCGAAGACATAATTGCCAGTCTGGATTTCTGGAGTCGAGCTCAGCAGCAGGATTAGCCGTCCTCTGACAGCAGGTCGAGACTAGAATCGAGCCCTGAGAGATATTACGCGAACAGGAGGCATCTCGTCGTTGAATGAGATACCTGATTCACCGTCTCCCCACAGATCATGCGACTCCACGGCGCCGCCCGATTCCGACGGCATGCCGTTCCTCGATATGCGAACGTCCGTATAATCGCCCATATATAGGTGAATAGTCGCTGATCATGCCCCCCACTACGATTTGTGGTCTACCACCGACAGCCTTCGCCACCATCCGTCCACTGACGTGTGTTTCAATTACCCTCCGCACCCCTTCGCACTACCACACTATCAATGTTGCTGCTTCGTTGGCATGAATGCAGGCCAGGAAGCGTGCACAAACGAGGGACAAGAAGGGAGGCATATCATACACACTATCCAGCATGGTACATCTCTGAGGCTGAAGGGGTCCTACAGCGTGTAATACCAGGACAGTGGGAGTACGAAGAGAGGTAGGCGTGAACCACGCCGCGAGCGCGTTGCGACAAGGAGTGAGATTGGCGCTGATGCCGTTGATACCGAGAGAGAGAGAGAGAGAGCTTGTAAGCTGCCGCAACAGTAATAGAGAGACAGATAGCAGACAAAGATGAGAGAATACGAGGAATTTGAGCTGTTCCCTTTGCCCGTGATCGGACCTCTGCCCTGCGAATGTGACGAACAAGGGTGTGAGGGCTTAGCTAATCACTTGGGCTACGTGTGCCAGGCCTCCGTTCCTACAAACACGTGGCTGCGTTAAACATGTCTTGTTGTTTTGTGATGCTATGAGCCTGACCCTACACTACTTACTGCATACGCCTGAGAGACAGAGTGGCTATATGAACGTTCTCCTGACTTAGCGCATCGAGCACCACATTCCGGAATTCACGCATTGTCTGGCTCATGAATTTGTCCGCGTTCAGCCTCCAGACACGTCTCGGCGCATCAGGTTGGAAGGAGGTACCATAGCCTTTCTTGCGGGTATGGAGATTTGGATGACTGATTCTGGTCTAGTCCAAAGAGGTCCTCAGTGGATTTTCTTTCTTTACAAGGGCTGTCCAGTAGCATAGGACTTCAGGATCTTTGGCCGCTGCTAACGTTCGCACCACAAACTTCATCTTCCCATTCCGCCCGTCCTTCTATGAGTAGCAGGCAGAAGACTTCCAGCTCAGACATGACTCGGCCCCTTTCTAGTCGGCGCAAGCTCGACCTCGTAGGCATCTTCATCCTGTTGCAAGTTGTGGACTCTAGCAGCCGCCTTGTTGCCTTTCCGCTGTTGTTTCAAGATATGTAACTCCACGGCCCCGAAGAAAAGATGCAGGTGCCTATGCAGAAGTCAGAGGGTGACGCACGATTGGGCGGACTGACTGCCACAACGCAGATCACGGGGGTAAACACTTACACGATACACAACAACCCAACCAGTACGTGCGCGCCGAAAACGCTGTAAGCGGCGCCCGTTATATAGACGCCGTCATCAATAGAATCGAGCCGGATGGCCCCAAAATACAGATCCGCTACCCATAGCAGTGTGTATACGGAAGCGATCAGGATATCGAGAACGATGATCCACACCTTCGGCTGAAATGTATAGGCGGTGTCTTGGATCTTTCGTGCCTTACGGCGTTGGAGCGCTATCACCACATCAAATATTATGACGAAGAACGTCAGGCCGAAGACTATCAAGCTGTAGGGCCAGAAGCCGGAGGGCATTGAGAGTGCGAACGTGATGAGTTCAATCCAGGCGGCTAGATAGCGGAGGAGAGACCCAGAGACGAGAGGTGTGACATCTGAGACGAAGGACATTGCTGTGGTTGGTAATCTTCGGGACTGGGGGAATGAGTTGTGCCGATTCTGTGGTGACTGCGTAATTGATTGTTTAGTGACTATATGATCCCTGGTTGCAAGCACTCTTGAGATGGTTGTAGAGCTGCGACTTGATGGTGATGTATTTATGGTTCTTATGGACGATATCGGGCACGAGTCTAAAATGGAAGCTATGCCCTGGGAATAATCTGGTAAAGGTTTCGTAGTTCGACCAGACTTGCATTAGCTTTGGATGCTCTGACAAGACATTGGAGATGCCATGTCAACATCCCTACCAACTGGAGTAATTAGTCATCGACGTAAGGCCGTTCAAAGAAGGTAACGTGGGGTTCGCGCCAGACTTAGGAGGTTGGAGTTGCCTTGTCTCCGCCGCGAGGTATCAGTACGCTAAAGGCCGACTTGCCGCATCATGTCTCAATTTGCAAAGCCACCCTTGACTGGCCTACACGGCCCGGCAGACGCACTGGACGACCTTCTTCCCCAAACTCAACCTGCAGCGGTCTCGGCACCATCACATAATGCACTGACTCGCGCTGTTCGGTGACAGGGTAAGTCTGCTAAGCGATGGGTCGGGCAACGCCCGCGCAAAGATGCAAAGATGCGAAGTTTGTTTGTCCAAGGTGCGGCAGCGTCGCAGTCGTGTGAGGGCTCTGCATTCATGCACCGTGGGCTTGGGGACGCCAGCATGTAAATTTGGGTGCCACTTGCAATGTGATCTCGCGTCTCCAAAAGAAAAGTCATACGGATTGCGAGGTGCTCCAATGTGGTACAAGTAAGAGTCAGTTGTAGTCTGGTGAAGCTCGACAGAGAAAAAAGACCGTTGATAAACGGCGTCGCGGGGTCGAAAGTCTATCCAAAAATAACCAAGACTCTCCTGATGCGATCTTTACCTAGATGAGCGGGATCTCAAGGAATGCTTGGAGCTCTCGCGTCACGGCTAAGTGCTACTCCGCCAGTATCAAGTCGTTGTCGAAGACTTGCTGCTTCACCAGTCTAAATATACTCAAGAGCGTAGGAGACGCATGGCAGGACTAGCTTACGACAGACAGCTAGAAACCTCGGTGCAAGGGGATAGAGCAGCCGGTGGTCCGAAATGCGATGAATGAGAAGCACAACAGCGCCAGGAAGAGTTTCTGTCTTCTCGAACATCGATCCATGACTGACTGTGTCAGGCTCAAATCTATCTCAATCAGTGCTGTGGCGGGATGCATAGAGTGTATGTGGCCCGCATGGTCGAGATAGGCGATGGCGTATTCATAGCACTGGTGGTCGGATTCTGAGCTTAGAACAGCACAGTGCTCACATGGCGTCGATGAGGGTGACAGTGCAGCGCAACATCGGCCAAGTATCAAAATACGGTCAAGAAGACCTACCTGGTCATATCTATGCGCAGTTCTGGCATCGCGTCTCCGCTTGGCATGTGAGTTTGAATTGATGCCTGGCTCCAAGTATTTGTGGGGCTTGATGAGGTAAATGCTTTGGGCGGAGTTGATAGAAGTTTCGAGAGCCTCATGCGACAGCTCGCCGGCTATTTTGCTTGAGATTAAAATCTAGTTCACTGTTCATCAGAGGCCACGATTGACACTCACATACACAACCCTTGTAGCTGAACTCTCGAAACTACGACAATGGCGGATGCACTCAAAGCGGAGGGCAACAAGGCCTTCGCAGCCAAAGACTTCACTACAGCGGTCGACAAGTTTTCTCAAGCGATAGAGCTTGACCCGACTAACCATGTCCTGTACTCCAATCGATCCGGCGCATATGCCTCGTTGAAACAATACGAAAAGGCGCTAGAAGATGCAAACAAAACAACAGAAATCAAGCCTGACTGGGCAAAAGGCTGGGGACGAAAAGGTACTGCCGAACACGGTACTGGAAACCTTGTTGCTGCAAAGGATGCCTTCGACGAGGCGCTGAAGCTTGACCCCGCCAATGCCCAAGCGAAATCTGGTCTCGATGCTGTCAACAGAGCCATCGAAGCAGAAGCGAGAGAGGACGGCGTTACAGGAGACCCTCTGGGTGGAATGTTCAACGACCCGAACATGATGCAGAAGCTGTCTCAGAACCCCAAAACCTCGAAATACCTAGCCGATCCAGCATTCATGCAGAAGTTGCAGCAGCTGTCCAAGAACCCATCCGATATGGGCGCAGCTATGCAAGACCCTCGATTGCTGGAGGTCATGGGCGTACTGCTAGGCATAGATCTTCAGATGGGCGCTCCGGGCGCAGGTGCAGGAGAGCGATCACAGTCAGGCGCTGGGGAACCAGAAGAAGATGTACCTATGTCTGACAGCAGACCTTCCTCGAGACCTCCTCCATCACAACCCAAGAAGGAACCCGAGCCCGAGCCAGAGCCAGAAGATGAGGAGGCTGCGGCGAAGAAGAAGGCTAAGGAGGAGGCCGAAGCAGAGAAGAAACTTGGAACAGAGAACTACAAGAAGCGCAAGTTTGACGACGCCATCGAACACTACTCCAAAGCCTGGGACCTGCACAAAGACGTCACCTACCTCACAAACCTGTCTGCTGCCAAGTTCGAGAAGGGTGACTACGACGGCTGCATCGCAGACTGCAAGCGCGCCATCACAGAAGGCAGAGAAATGCTGGCTGATTTCAAGCTGATCGCCAAAGCCTACGGTCGTATGGGCAGCGCTTACGAGAAGAAGGGTGATCTCGCCCAAGCCATCGACAACTACCAGAGATCCCTCACCGAGCACCGGACCCCAGAAATCCTCGCCAAGGTCAAGGCTGCAGAGAAAGCCAAGGCCAAAGCCGAGAAGGACGCATACGTCGACCCTCAGAAGGCCGAAGAAGCCCGGCTACTGGGTGCCGAGAAATGGAAGGCTGCTGACTGGCCCGGTGCTGTCGATGCATACACGGAGCTGACCAAGAGAGCACCAGACGACCCGCGAGGTTACAGCAACCGTGCCGCTGCGCTCATCAAGCTCCTTGCGTTCCCATCCGCTATCGACGATTGTGACCAGGCCATCAAACGTGATGTGAACTTCACCAAAGCCTACCTCCGAAAAGCCCAAGCTCTGTTCGGCATGAAGGAGTACAACCGCTGCATTGATGTATGTGAGGAGGCTACGCAACATGACGAAGGCGGTAAAAATGCCAGAGAGATTGAGGAGCAGCAGAGAAAAGCCCTGGAAGCTCAATATGAGGGAAGAGCAGGTGAAACCGAGGAAGAGACAAGCGCGCGAATCCAGCGGGATCCCGAGATCATGAGTATCTTGACTGATCCCGTCATGCAGTCTATCTTGCAACAGGCCAAGAGTGATCCAGCGGCTTTGCAGGACCACATGAAGAACCCGGGCGTGAGGGGCAAGATCCAGAAGTTGATTGCTGCTGGTGTTATTAGGATGGGTCGATAAAAAACACGGCCGACTGTAACAAGATAACGAAGTGAAAGCAAGCGAGTAGAACACTTGATATTAGCATAGCGAGGATGTTGGTATTTGTTTGCCACAGTACGTTCAATGGATGCACAATAATCATGAAGGAACGGCTCTGATGCTGGTGCTTTAATTTGCCCTTGTAGTCCACCTGCCACAAGGTGAACATCCTAAAGGTACCACCTCCTTTACAGGAGGTGTTGTCTTGCGCCACGCTCTCGAAGAGTTTACGACTTTGTGCTCCGCGTGGTCGGCGGTCATGTATATTTGGCTAGCGTGTCAGATAGAACTTCAAGTATCTCGTCTTTTCGTTCTTCAGAACACCAGCTGAGCGCGACGGCATTGATCAGGATATCGGCCCACTCTTCCACACTCAGCTTGAAAGCCTGCTGGACAGCACAATAGTTCTCTTGTATGTACCCACCGAAGTATGACGGATCATCACTGTTGATCGAGAATGGCACCTTCGCTTTGAGATACTCACGGATCGGCAGTTCTGAGACGTCCTTTACCACCCTCAACTCCTTGTTGGACAAAGGCGACAAGGTGACCAGGATCTTCTCCCTCGCAAATCTTTCCAGTAGCTCGGGGTCGTCTCTAAGCCTGATCCCGTGGTCGATCCTCCTGCAGCCAAGATCGTCAACTGCTGATCTCATGTAGCTTACGTCCGCTTCTTCGCCAGCATGTGCAGTCAGTCGCAGACCGTGGCTTTTCGCATCCTCATAGCTCTGCTTGAAGAGGTGAGGCGGGTTACCTTGTTCTGTACTGCTTAGTCCGAGACCGCGGATCCTGCCATTTTTGAGATCCGGAAGGGCTTCGAGGTAAGCTTGATGACAATCTGCCGGCGAGAAATGTCGCAGCAAGCATACAATCAACTCGCTCGTCAGCCCGAAGTCGGCCTTTGCCCGCTCTTGGGCCTTCTGGAAGCCGTCAAGGACTGTCTCAAACTTGACGCCTCTCGTGGTGTGAGCCTGCGGATCAAAGAACACCTCGGCATGCACCACGTTCTGGCTGTGCGCTTTCTTGAAATACGCGTACGCAAGGGCCTCGAAGTCGTCTCGTGTCACCAAAGTTGTCATGCCAATGAAGTAATAATGCAGGAAATCATCGAGACTGGTGAATCGGCCGTACCGAGACAGTAGACTGTCGACTGAGGAGAACGCCTCGTCGTCTTTGGGTAAGTCAACCTCGTTCCTGGCTGCGAGCTCGAAGAGAAGGTCTGGTTCCAGGCTCCCCTCTAGGTGCATATGCTGTACTGTGTTAGTCATGCGCTGGATTTGTGATACCAAGAACTAACGTGCTCGACCTTTGGAAGGTTCAGGAGCAGGTCGTGTAACTTGTCTTGGCACATGGTTGTGGTAGTGTGAGTCTAAAGATCGATCCTGTGCAGCGAGAACTGTTGAATGGTGTGGCGCAGTCCCCCCTACTTATCTCGTGCAAAGACAGTGCTGCTGTGTTGAACCGTGACTGCAGTGACATCACAGGTGCCTGGCGATGAAACAACAATAAACCTGCCATGCTCACAGCAACGAAAATTTCAAGGGTCTTACAGCATCGGCGCATTCCGTCGAAGTACGAACATTGTGCACTCGTGGACAGCACGAGGGGGCCGCCAGCGAAGGATTGGACCTGGCCAAAGATACTCAAAATGAAGATAAACGGGATCTAGTGCTGCTTACGGGCGACGATAACATCGTACTGGGTACTTGTGCCGAACGCCTGATCTTTGCCCCTGCATATCGACTGCGACGATCATTCAGCGGGGGATAGCGTTGCGCTAGCCGACCCTGTCGAGACGCCTGAGGTCCGGACTTTTTCTCAAATCTAAGCTTAGGAGCTGTGCGTCCATGCAACCTCGAAACTCTCTCAACGACATTCTTAACATTCGGTGATGTGGCTGTCAAACATGATGCATTGCCGTAACATAGGCTTCGGGTCTGTAACGCGCAATACGCTACCTCCAGAGCTTCCTGCCGATGCTCGAGTGAAGAGGATGGATGTGGCTGCTACGCTTACATGTATAACCACGCAAGGCTCGAACCGTAACCCAGCTTGTGACCATGACTAGGCTGATCGACGTTCTGTCACCGCCTGACTGGATACACGCACACGGTCTGTTGATCCTTCTCTTTACTATAAGACGACGAATCCTCGATGTCCCACAGTCCCCTCGGTTGTTCTGCTCAGTGCTTTCGCAATCATGGAGTCCACTATAGGAACGGTCGTGCAAACAGTAACCTATATCGGTTCGTGTTGACCACAATGACTGGCAGAGAAGACCGCGCGTCAGCACAAGGAGGCGTCTTTAAGGTCTCATCCTGTTTACTATGACACCAGTAACCCGTTCAAGTTGTTCGTCATTCAGGCCATCCTAGTCATTGCTTTGACTAGCATGCTACATCGGGCATTTTCGAAGCTAAGGTAAACCTGTGTCATCGCGGAGGTCATTGCTGTAGGTAGAATAGAACCACAAGGGGTACGCTGCTGATGCTTAGTGTACAAAGAATTGTGCTGGGACCTTCAATCATGGAACGGACACCTAGCTTCACGCAGCATGTCTGCCCTACAGCCTCGATGCCAGCGTTCAGCTTGGCGGCCAACGTGGGGCTTGTTCCCCTCCTCTTTGGTGCGAGTACCGACCATTCGGACCAGGCCGAGGAGGAGCGCACACCACCGAGGGATTTCGTGGCTGGACTAGACGACCTCGTGAAGTCACTTGTCACGAGCGAGGAGGTCACCATGGACTCGAAAGCAGATCCAGAAGTACTCGACAAGGTCGATCATCAACGGCCCTTCAGAGAGGAGACGTTGCAGTACTGGTTGGCAGAGGGGCGCATACCAGCACTTTCGGATCGGCAGCAAGCTCGACAGTATTCGAGAAACACACCGTTCTAGGCCCGTTGGCTACCATCTTTCTCGCGAGAACGCAGTAAACGAAGGTGGCAGCGAATATGCTTGTCGTGCAAGCTAGGACAAGCGCGAAAGATGCAGCCCAAAGCCAGGGCAAGGTCGGTAGGGTCAGTCAGGAGAGGTTTGGATGATTTCTGAAGAGGTATTCATCGCAAGGCGGCCATGTAACTGCTGTGATTCTTCCTGAACGAACACATCTTCCTCACTTGTTCATCATTCTTTCTGAGTTCACGTGCAGTGCGCGGCCGGCGGCTTCGGGTTTGGAAGCACAGGATGCGTGCACCTGGCCGAAGATCAAGCTAGCCCTTTGTCTTGACGTCGGGCGCACACGGTGCTCAATCTAGTGAACATATACTGCATCTCTAAGATGCCTTGCCTGATGTTCAAGGGACACGGCAGTGACTTAGTCAGATGATTGATCTTAGCTAAATTCGATCTTCTGTATTCGGAGGGAGGCGCGTGCAGTGTGGGGAAGTGCCCAGGCACCAATGTTTTCCTAGTAGATCATGCCTACCTCATGTACCACTTGGAAGCCCCTATTTCTGTACCTAGCTAGGCGTGCGTGATTACTACCTCTCTTAGCTGCATGTTCCGAATCCTTAGGATTACTAACCCCCACACAACGAAGCTCTCCAGGTGAATTCCGCTGGAACCGTTACGAGGCGCAGCATTGGCGAGGCAGATCCTTGCTTGTTTCACGAGTGTCGTGTCGGTGTCGGTGCAGTGCCCGGGCATCCTGAGCCCGAAGATCCATACTCTGATACATTGAGTCAACAATCATGTCTCTTTGCTCTTGCCTGTTCGTACTTGACAGTGGTGACCAGCGGGTGGTTTGCTCTTTCCGTCTCCAAAAAGCTTCTGTTTGCACGTCAACGCCCTATGCAGTCTTTGTCGCAATGAGCGCAGCCGCTGTCTGACGTCCTTTCCACTGTCATTGAAGTACTAATAGTAAGGTATTGAAATAGCTCATGTAGCGTGCCTGAGGCCGCTGGACGCCATTCAAGCCTTTGCCAATGTCTGTTCGTGTGCAACTGGATCGACAACCTGGAGACATCTACACCAACCTCGACTTCGTTACTGGGCGAGTCATCCTTACCCTCCCAACCGATGAGACGATCTCTGTCATAACTGTTAAGCTTGAGGGAGAGAGCAAAAGCAGGTTGGATGGACCGAAATCACCCCAGGATCAAGAGAGGAGGAAGACGCTGCTGGAGGTTCACAAGTTGCTCTACAAGGTCGAGACAGTGTTCCCGTCAGCAGAGATCCGAGAGGCCAATGCGACTGGCAGGACCGCGCAATTTACTCTACTGAGGGGACAATATGAATATCCTTTTCGATTCAAGATTCCCTTCAACAATGATTGCGTTAACAATACCAGCTTGATCAAGGACCTGAAGATTGGGCAGCTCAAGATGGAGTTTGGCCAGGAGCCGCAGCACACAAAGGCGCCGCTTCCACCCTCGCTGGCCGGCTACCCTGGGGAGGCCGAGATCAAGTATTTCGTCAAAGCTACCGTGGTGCGACCGAAATTCTACAAGGAGAACCTACGGAACGAGGTACCCATCACTTTCCTACCTATCGAGCAGCCGAGACCTTCTGATCGCGATGGAGAAACCTACGGCAGGAGAAAGCATCAATTCCAGAGGATAGAGCCGGGCAATCCGATCAAGAGAAAGAAGACGTTGTTCGGGAAAGATTCCACTCCATCTGCAGAAGATGAGCCCTTGGCGTTCCAAGTTGATGCTCGACTGCCTAACCCTGCTATCATCACCTGTCGCGAGCCAATCCCGTTGCGCATTCTCGTCGAGCGACTCAACAGCAGCACGAGTAGTATCTACCTGTCGTCGCTCCAGATTGAACTCATAGGGAACACCGGAATTCGCGCACATGACCTTCATCGGAAAGAGTCAGGGACCTGGTTGCTGGTCTCGCAGGCGAACATGTCGGTGCTATTGGACCGCCTGGGCAGCAAGACGAACTCTTGCACGATACCTAGCAGCTTCTGGGACAACGTGCCTCTGCCGAGTACTGTGGCGCCGAGTTTCAGGACGTGTAATATGAGTAGACAGTACGAGCTGGAGATACGAGTAGGCCTGGCACATAGCGTGGCGGACGGCGTACGGCCAGAATTAATAGTCTCACCCATACGCTTAGAGGTCGAAGTCTGGTCCGGCATCCGACCACCTCGACAATTGCTCGATGCGGTAGCCCTAGCACGACCCGATCATGGCCAACAGCCTTATAAACCGACCAGGCTGAACGGCACACAACATCCAGACTCGAAGCAAAGCGGTCATGACAACAGCAGTAGTCCGCAGCAGGACGCCCCACCCGCGTTCCCTGTCCAAGCGAATTCACCAGGTCGACCGTATGCAGGACGTGTCAGTCGACCACCATCTATGGGCAACACTCCTACGACGCTGGGTACTGGTAATCTCGGTGATGACCTTCCGCCTAGCTATGAGGATGCAATAGCATCTGAGCTAGCACCAGCGGATGGGCCCCGGCCATCGGGATATCGAGCTGACGGGACTAGTATCCAGCAAGCGCCAGCTTTCAATCCGGACAGCAAGTCAAGTCTTGGACGAAGAGTGAGCGAAAGACTGTTCGCTTCGAATGCAGCAAACCCTCTGCGGTCTTCCAAAAGCAGTCGAGTCGTAAGTGCACCCGGAGACCCGTCCCGTTTTGGAGGCGATCCTGTTCACGAGGAGCCAGATGGTCTTGGACACAGCACAAGCTCGATGCAACGACTGGGTTTCGGGACTCAAACACAGTCGTCTGCACAAGCCGATGAAGACTACCGCCCACCACTGCCAGTAAGACGGACGAGCGAGCAGAAGCCTGATACTGGACAGAAGCAAAAGGAGATTTGAGTTCTAGGGTGGTGGGTGCTTGGTGGTTGGTGGTTGGAGGCGGAGGGCTCGCGCCGTACCTAGCCACCTAGGTAGTCACTTTAGACCAGCAGGAGCGTGAAGGCTCTGTCGAAGCCTGTTCGACGAGCTTATCGATGAGCTTACTACACATGCTGACTATGGCAAGGAGGTCGTGACTGAGCTTGGGCAATAACTATTCGTTCCCCTTGTTGCTAAGCTGCCCTTGAACAAGCATACTTGACTTCTTAACCCAGCTGGCTGCATGCTTTGGCCAGATGATGATTCTCGTGCCGAGCTCACTCGCCGGGTCGATGTTGACGGCTAAGAGCACCATGTACTGTGGGCTGTGTCTCCTTCAACCTCCTGCCGCCGCACGGCACTACCGACCTCTAGTGCTATAGCTGATGGTTAGGTAAATGTGGATTAGTGCCAGAGAGAAAGAGGCAGCGCACGTCGTCATTTTCAGGCCGGCAGCAAGTGGGGCATTCCTCTTGCCGACATGCGATGCTGTAGAGCGTGGTATGCGCGACAGTAGAGCTCGAAGTGAGACGATAGAGCGGCACGTCCCAAGCACAGGGCAGCAGGTGCACGAAAGCTTTGTTCACCCCGCCTCCCCTGTTCTGCATGGTGAATCAAAAGGAAATGCGCCCATGACGGGTAGGCGAGCTAGGGCGCTCACCAGGTGCAGTGCGCCCACCGGTCTGCATCAACATACAGTAACTTAAGTTAGTCGGTGCTTAGCGAAACCACTGGCTGGACGGCTATTCTTAGTCCTTGGATGTGGGCTGAGAAGTGTTCAATTGGTGTTCAACTTGGCTACTCCTCCCTTACCGCATTTGTATACTCGTAGTCGACTGTTATGGATTCTTCAAGGTGGTGAACTGAGTCGCGATGCCCCGTCCCACACCGCCGACTCCTCCTGCCACCGAGCTGCGCTCCTGAGCTCTTCCTCCATGAAGCGCCACAACATCTTCAAGTCGTCAAGCAACAAGTCGCAGGCGTCGCTGGACAAGATAGGCGACTCTAGCTCTCGCGACCACACTCAGAACGCGAGCAACAGAGACTCTAATAGGGATCATAGCCCCTCGGCTCAGGCTGACACTGCTTCCTACTCGCGTGCACAGCAACAGCAGCAATACGGGGGACCAACGTACCACCAGCACGCTCATTCGTACGCTCCTTCACATCCACAGCAGCAATACCCATCGCAAATCCCGCACGACGAAAGGTACTACCATGAGTCCCAATCCCACTCTCAGCCTCAGCCCCTACCCCCATCCCAACCC